>CAUYRH010080175.1:0-66614 GCA_963574655.1 Perodicticus potto | reverse complement strand
TATGTAATATATATATCTATAGATATATGTATATATATATATATATATATATATATATATATATACACATATACATACATACACCCTATGCCAGTACCACACTGTACCAAATATTGTAGCTTTGTAGTGAGTTTTGAAATCAGGCAATATGAACCTCCAGATTCCTTTTTCTTTTTTAAGACTGTTTGGATATTCTTGGTATACTGTAGTTCCATATAAATTTTAGGATAAGCTTGTGAATTTCAGAAAAAATTCGGGGGGAAATTTTTATAGGGATTGTATTGGATCCATGAACCAAATTGGGAATATTACCATCTTGCCATCTTAACAATATTAACTCTTCCAATTTATTAACATGGGCATCTTTGCATTTATTTCAATCTTCTGTATTTTTTCAGCAATATTTTATACTTTTCAGTGTGTAGGTATAGCACAACTTCTGTTAAATTTAAACCTAAGTATTTTATTCTTTTTATGTTATGAGATTGTTTTCTTAATTTTTTTAAAAATTTTCATTTTTAGTTTATGGAGATATAATAAAGTTATATAAATGATCTTGGATTTTGAAACCTTGATGCACTCAATTATAGTTCATTATTTTTTAGCAACTTCCTTAGAATTTTCTATATACAAGATCATGTCATCTGCCAATATCAATTGTTTTGCTTTTTTCTTTCTAATATGAGTATCTTTTATTAAAAAAATACTTTTATGCTACCTTTTATGTTTGTTTACCTATGCATTACCTATGCAGTAACACTTATTGGTGCCTTTTATTCTTCATGTGGAGATAAGTACTTCCTACTTTCAATTCTGTTTGAAGGGTCCTTTTAATATGTTTCAAAAGGCAAGTGTATCTGAGATGATTTTTTTTTCAGTTCTGTTTATCTGGTACTATCTTAATTTTTCCTTCATTTTTGAATTGTAGCTTTGCTAGATGATGAATTCTTGGATGACAGTTTCTTTTTCTTTTCGTACTTTAGATATGTCATCCTGCTGCTGTCTGGTAGCAGGATGATGAGAAATGAGTTTGTTAATTTTTTTGAGGATTTTGATATACAATGGATAATTTTCCTCTTGGTGCTTTCAAGAGTCTCTCTTTCTCTTTGCCTTTTGTAAGTTGAACTGCATGCATAAATGTGGCTTTCCTTAAGTTTATCCTACATGGGGTTTGGTAAGCTTCTTGGATATGTATGTTAATATTTTTTAAATCAAAGTTGGGAAGTTTTCCACCATTCTTTTCTCAACTTGTCTTTCTGATTCTTTCTGTCCTCCACTCTCAGATTCCCATTATGTGCATGTTAGTACACTTGGTGTTTCCTCAGGTCTTTGAGACTCTGTTTATGTTTCTTCTTTGTTTTTCCTTTCTGTTCTTCACACTGAGTAATCTCAGTTGACCTGTATTCAAGTTCAACAACTCTTTCTTCCTAGCTAAAATATCTCTTGGTCCTCTCATCCAGTGAATTTCTCACTTTTTTATTGTACTTCTAAATAGCAGAATTTCTATTTTTGTTCCCGGTTTATAATTTTTATATTTTTGTTGATATTCTTCTCTATTTAGTAAGATATTTGTCATTACATTTTTCTTAAATTCTTTTACCATGTTTCATTTTAGTTTTTTGAACATATTTATAAAAACTGATTTAAAGTCTTTGTGTCATAAATCCAAAATATGGGATCCCTTGGGGATAGTTTCTATTGACTGCTTTTTTTCCTGCAGATTGATGATGCTTTCTTGTTTGTGTGTCTCAGTATTTTTTGTTGAAAACTTGACATTTTTAATAACATACTGTGGCATCTCTGGATATCAGATCAACTTCTCCCAAGCAAGTTTTTTGTTTGTTAGCATTTTGTTGTTTTTGTTTGTAACTTTCCTAGATTAATCATGTAAAGGCTGCATTATTTGTGGTGTGTAATTATAGAAATCTCTGTTCACTTAGCTTATTAATCTACTAATACTTTGTGAGAGAATTTTTTTAACTGCCTCGGGGGAAAAATTTTTTTCCCAATCTTTGTTGTCAGCCTCTACTTGTGTGTTAGGGTATGCCTTCAATATTTAGGTGGTCAGTTTACAACTCTGCCTTAGACTCACTTCCTGCTTGTACAAGGCTTCAAAATCAGCCAGGGATTAGACAAACTCTCAGATATTTCCTGAGCATGCATTTAACCTTACACAAGAATGCCACCTTCTAGATGCTCAGCAATATGTCAGAGCTTTACAAACCCCTATCTCAGTTTTCTTACCTTCATTTTAAGTTTCTGGCCAGGTTCTTGTTTTTCTGTGATGTTGAACTATTACCACTGATTTGATTGACAAATGCCCTGAGAATTAGGCTTTCTCCCCTAGCACCACTCCCAATAAGGTATTCTGAATCAGATCAAATAATAACCATAATCTTTGAAGGAGTTTATCCAAGGATGTGAGATAGGTCAAATAGTGACAGTGCTTTGCAAGTAGAACTTGCTGTGGAGCTCCAAGCCCCATCTTCCTTTCCAGTGGCCTCATGGCTGCTGTTTATCACAGCTACTATGATTATGAGGATGCTGCTTTAACAGGCTACTGCAGGGCTCATAAAAGAATACTAGTAGTAGATCAGGTTAAAATAACACAACTCTGCAGTTCTTTTTTTTTTTTTTTTAACTCTGCAGTTCTTAATGAGGTTCAGTAGTTTTTCCTGAATAATCACTTTTTAGATTGTTACAAGACTTTGGTTAATTTCCAGAGATCTAAAAATTTGATTTTTGCCAGTGTTTCATTGTTTATATGGCAGAGCAGATTTATAGAAGTCTTCATTCTGCCATTACAGAAGTCTCCAACTATTATTATATTTTAAGTGAAACTTGAAACTGAATTCAAACTTTTCATATATTATAAATGATTCATCTTTATTTTCATCAACTTTTTTAGATGACTATATACTTTATTTATTTCAAAATGCATGAATTTATGGCATATGGCAGCATCCTCAATTTTCCTACTTTCTTTTAGCATCTTCTTCATATCATATAGCTCCTCATTTTATATAGAGGTTTCATTTTTTTTAAGTGACCTGCTTTTCTATTCCTTTTAATTTACCTATACTATTTTTACCTTGTGGAAAGAGTAAAAGTAAGAGTTCAAGACCAGGCTAAGCAAGAGTGAGATGTCATCTCTCCTAAAAATAGAAAAATTATCTGGGCATGGTGGCAGGAACCGATGGTCATAACTATGCAGGAGGCTGAGGCAGAAAGCTCACTTGAGTCGGGAGTTTGAGATTGCTTTGAGCTATGCTGAGGCCATGGTTCACCAGTCTGCACAACAGAGTAAGATTTTTGTCTCTAAACAAATAAATAAATAAATAAATAAATAAATAAATACTTTTTATGCATTTTAAAACCAGATTAACAGATTTATTTATCTATTGTGAAATCCATTACTTTAGTGTACCTTTCCAATTTTTAATCTTTAATCTTTCAATAAACATTTTCACCTGTCTCATTAACTAAAGATACACACACATGCTCCTTAAATATCAAGACTACAAAAAGAATGCAAATTATTTCCATTCCATTTAAACCTTTCTAGTGTCTTATTAAAATGTTATCATAAGGAATGAAGATCATTGATTTTGTTGAAATATTATCACTTAATTTTTCTATATCTAAGTAATATACAGTATGCATAATCCTTTGTTTATTTTTAAATATACATAAGGGCATATGTTGGCATGATAATTTCTTTATGTTGTTTGCTTAATTGTAAATAAATCTTTCACATTCCTATATCAGTTCTAATTTCTTAAAAATTTTATAATTCATACAGAACAATTCTCCCACTGTAATTTAATCAACTGACTGATGAAGTTCTTCTGAAATTCATACCTTTGTTTAGTAGAACATCTCAAAGCATATTTCTTTTTGATAAGTTCAGTGACTCCCTGTCTGAACATGAAAAGCAGAAAGAATTAAAAAGTATATTTTAGAAATGATGACACCTAAGCTGTCAGCTTAAAGGAACATTTGCTATCAACCTTCTATCTTATAAACATCTAGATTACACCTAAAAATCTATACCAAAGACCAAAAAAAATTTTGATAGTTAGAGTCTATAAAGAACATGAGAGATAAAGAAACAAGAGACAAAATGAGAGATCGAAATTGTGATCTCTATAGTTCTATCTCATTCTTTTCCACTTGTGTGGCTTATTTAACAATTTTTGCTGCTTATTACCGTGATGGTACACTTTTCCATTTGTGGCATTAACCAGAGGCACATAGCACATGGAAAAGGAGAGTTGGAAAAATGCATTTAAACATTTAATACTATAATATCCAGACCTCCACTTTTTAGCTTATTTCTCATAGGCTGAAACCCTTCCCAGGATGAATAAAGGAACAGATTGCTAACATAGAGAGGAAAAGGAAAAAGATAAATATTTCAATTGAGTAATACTCTGCAATTCTCCCTTTTTGACCACATATTAAGAACTTGATTTTACAATGAAATATCTTTAAAAATGGTTCTGAGCTCTCTACAAAAATGGCTAGCGATATTCTTATTCATTTCAACCATTCTTCTCTGTGTGAAATACGTTGCCTCCTCATTCTAACTAAAATATGTAGTGGCACCACTGGGTTTTTATGCAATATTTAGTATTAAATATAACTTGGGATTTCTACTAAAAATAAAAAATAGGAACACTAGGACCTTGGCACAATTGAATGAACTTGAACTTTACTTTGCAAAATAATTATATCAGAAATGACCCAAATACTAGGAAGGAGCACAAGCCAATATCCATAAGGTTTTCTTCCTTAATTTTATAGATTTCTGTCTCTTGTGGGAAAAGAGTATGTTGTGGATTCACAGAGTCCTAAATTAGAGTGTTGAGTTTATCTCTCACTAGCCTTATAGAATTTATATACATTCAAATATATTGAGCCTCAATTTCCTCATCTATAAAATAGCAACAATAAAAGGTGTTGAGAGAACCAAATCATAAACAGAAATTCAATGACTTCATTGAAAATAGAGTTTGACTCCAACAAACCTTCAGAACATTCATCTAGGGTATGAGCATAGCAACATCCTCCAAGTTCCTCGACTTACATGGACATTCAAGAAAGATACCATCTCCCTAGACATGCAAAAAAAGTGCTTTTTCTGAAGAGTTTCCCCTGTTGGTATATAATTGTTTTCTTCTCTTGAGTTTTAATTGCACTAAAAATCAAGTCAACTATTTAATCTCAGTAGGACTGTGTGTGTATATGTGTGGTGGGGGTGGGGTGGAAAATGACTACTTCTTTGCTGTCTGGAGACCATGCTAAACCCCACTATTGTCCTTTGAGTCATATAATTCCTTGTAATGACACCTCCATTTTTTTTCCTTACATGATCAGAGATCACTTTTTCAAAAGAAGTTGAGAACAAAAAGGTGTCAAAAGCCACTGCATTTGAATTGCAGAGTATTACTGAGAATACTGAAACCCAGAACTCTGCACTGCTTGTCTCTGTCTAAATTGAAATGCTGACTTGTAGTAAGATCATTGACATCCATCACTGTTCAGGTCTAGGATATAAGTTTTATACCACTGGAACAATTCCTGCCCCACAGTGCTGCAATTCAATGTGTGGATTTTCTGCATTTTCACCAAAACTTTTAAAAGCATCTGGATTATTCCCTGAATGCATTATCTTCCATATTTTGGTTGCATTTTTCTCCACAAAAAAATTGTTAGGAAACATTTTCTTACTGCCATGTAACATCCCCAAATACAAAGACATTAAGAGACATGTGAGAAATTGCCCACGGGTTTTCTTATTCCAATTGCCATTCCTGAAAGCCACAACAGAGTGACTCACTACTTTTCATGGAGAAAATTACCAATCAACAGAGAAAGCAGAATGAAACGCTGAAGGGTATAGTGTGGGCAGCTCCAGTTATAGTCAGTCATTATCACAGCTTATTCACTGCACTGAGGGAGCTTCAAAAGATCACAGCTAGAATTGCGTGAGCGCAAGTTACAGGACTTCGCAAGTGTGGGTCCAGATAACAGGATCAGGGGCCAGCCCAAAGTTGTAATGAAAGGCAGGTGGATTGAGTTCAGTAGTTTTGAGGAGAAGAAGGAAGAAGAGATACATGAAACCCACTCATACGAACTGATTTGAGAGAAACCACGTGGAGGAAAATGAAGGAAAAAAGATGGGACAACAGTCTTTCTTAGTTAGAAATTTAATCATTTTAAACATGGAAAGTCAAGGAATAGTAATAATAATAGTGCCCTTTTGAAGAGAAAAGAATATTACTCCAGATGCAATTAAGATCTTAGAATTTCAATGCAAAGGGCTGACATATGAAGTCAACAAAGATCGGAATCATAAAACCAAAAACAAAGATGTAGCCCATTTGAAATGAACTCACAAGGCGCGTCTACAGTGGGGCCTGGGAGTCCCTGCTCTGGAGTCTCATTCAGTCTCCCAGGAGTGTCCACAAAGCACTCCCTCTTGTCTTGGAGTCAGAGGTGGGGAGAGCTGGGCCCTGAGTGGAAAGAGTTGAACTACTGGCAATGGCTGTGGCATGAAGAGAAGCCTTATCTCTCCCTATGGGCCCCACTGGCAAGCTTCAGGCAAGCAGTAGCTCGGAGGTCTGTGGCCAAGAATACTCAAATGCAAATCCCACATTGATGAGGCAGACTAATAAGTCATCCACATTCTCCTCTAACTGGAGGCACAGGCTGAAGTCACAGCCAGTAGGGATGATGTGGAGTCCTTCTGTCTGTCGTGACTCTGAACTCGCATCCAGCCCTTGCACTACTGATAGAGAAAGCCTTGAGGTGCATCCGTCAGCCTCACTTCTTACTCCATGGGGATGTATTAAATATTTACTTTCCCTTCTCCAGGAGTGGCTCCCAGCTTTGTGAGTAGAAATGAGATTTTTTTTAATATTCTTTCTCCAAACTAGATAGTAAGACCACACAGCCAGGGTGCTTCTAGTTGTTAGGAAGGCCCATGAGTTGCAAAAGTGTTTCATAAGCTCTAGAACCCCATTGTTCTAACACATACAAAAGATTAATAATGGCAATTCTATTGCATCCAGACATTCATTTTTCCAATTGCTTCCCCATCCTCTGCAGCCCCAACAAGGAAATGTCATCACGAAACCAAATACAGACATCAATAACTTTACCAATCTGTTTTTGGTTCACTTTCTGCAGGTGAGATTCCAGTTTCATTAGGAGCTAGCACATGACAGAGCAGTCCAAAGAAAGCCCTCAATCTGCCCAGGACAGTGGAGGACCTTCGAGAGTTTGATAAGGATTGAGTCATGTAAATTTAACACAGGGATCCAACAGCCAGCTTAATAATTCAAACAATATGTGACATATTAAGCTAGAGCTCTTTTATGGAATTCCAAATCCAACTGACAAAACTGGCCTGGAGCCAACACAGTGGCTCATGCCTATAATCCCAGTACTTTGGGAAGCTTCAGGGGGCATTGCTTGAGGCTGAGGAGGGGATCATTTGCTCAACACCAGTCTGAACGACACAGTGAAACCTTGTCTCTACAAATATAGAAAAAATTCACCAGGCGTGGTAGCATGCACTTGTAATTTCAGCTACTCAGAAGGCTGAGGCAGGATGATCACTTAAGCCCAGGAGCTGGAGCTTACAGCGAGCTATGGTGATGCCATGCATTTGAGCCCTGGCAACAGAGCAAGATCTTGTCTCAAAACAAACAAATAAACAGAAAACTAGCATGGGCTTTGTTTCTTATTTGTGTTCACAGATAGTGCAATGATTAAAGATTTCTAATGGTTGGGCTTTGTCGATATAAAGGTCAGTCTTGTAAGAAGACAGTGTAGGTTGTTGGCAGTCAGGGTTACTAGATTTCAAATCCCAACCCTGACACTTATTAGTTATGTTACCTTGGCTAAGATGCATGACCTCTCTCTCTTCAATTTCTCCATCTGTAAATGGGGAAAATGTTAGTTATTTCATAGGGTTGTTAAGAGAATTAATTGAGGCCAGGCGCAGTGGCTCACACCTATAATCCTAGAGCTCTGGGTGGCCAAGGCAGGAGAATTGCTTGAAGTCAGGAGTTCAAGACCAGCCTGAGTAAGAATGAGACCCTGTCTCTACTAAAAAATAGAAAAAGTTAGCCGGGCATTGTGGTATGCACCTGTAGTCCCAGCTACTGGAGAGGCTGAGGTAAAAGGATCTCTTGAGCCCAAGAGTTTGAGGTTGCTCTGAGATAGGCTGACTCCATGGCGCTCTAATCTGGGAAACAGAGCAAGACTCTGACTAAAAGAAAAAAAGAGAGTGAGAAAGAGAAAATTAATTAATATATGTAAATTGCTTAGAACAATGCCTGGACATCACAAGAGCTCAGTAAATGTGAGCTTTTATAATTATGTCAGGGCAAACCTATTCTCCATCCATAGAAGAAGAAAAGAAATGACTAAAGCCTGCTGAGGGGGATTAAGACTATATTAACAAGGAGAAAGTAGAAAATAGAGAAGAGGAATTTGAAAGTGATGTCACACGTACACCCGGGTGAAAAATGTCCTGTGTGGTCACTGCAAAGGTGAGGCCACATGGCCTTGCTACTCAGAGTAAGCTCAGAGAATGTCATTACAACCACTGTCAGGAGCCATCTGGAGATTCAGTCATGTTCTCTCCTTTATACTTTGAAAAATTAGAGTTCACAAGACAATTTTACCTTGAAGAAGAAAGCAACTGGCAGATTACATTGAAGAGGGTCTCCTAGCTTCTTGATAAAAGAACTCTCCATCCTCACCAAGTAACTCCTCTCAAGTCTTAGCCATAAAGGAACCAAGGGACAACTGTTAGCTAGGAAGGGTTTCAAGGTGAAAAATAATCAAATATTGACCCAAAGATACAATAAGATCACATTATAAAATGTAGGCCTTGGCCAGGCGCTGTGGCTCACACTTGTAATCTTAGCACTCCGGGAGGCTGAAGTGAGTGGATTGCCTGAGCTCAAGGGTTTAAGACCAGCCTGAGCCAGAGCGAGACCCCATCTCTAAAAAAAAAAAACCCAGAGTTGTGGAGGGTGCCTGTAATCCCAGCTACTTGGGAGGCTGAGGCATGAGAATCACTTAAGCCTAAGAGTTTGAGGTTGCTGTGAGCTGTGACGCCACGGCACTCTCCCGAGGGTGACAAAGTGAGACTCTGTCTACAAAATAAATGAATAAATAAAATAAAATAAAATAACGTGCAGGCCTTATTTCTTCTCTTTTCATTTAAAACCAGCAAAAACTTCTGTAATTCTAAGACGAATCAACTGCAATTGCAATAACAATTGCTAAACTGAAAAACTCACAGTTTCTGCACGTTCGCGTTGATTCCAGAGTGACATCAACAGGAAGTGACGCAACGGTTCATCTTTACATTCTGACCTAACGATAAAGATCTTTCACTTCCTGATGACCTAAAAATATTTTATAGACATTATCTAATTTAGAAGGTATTAATGGGAGATTCCTATCCAAACATTATAAAAAGCTAGGGTAGAAAGGTAGGGAGGGGTAAGGCCTACTATGTAAAAACAATAACTCACACCATTGCCTTTAATGGTTTAGAAAACGTCTCCTCATGCATGATGCCATTTAAATTTTAACACAAACCTGTGATATAAGCAGGTGAACATATAATAGTCTGCAATCAAGAAAGCACCCAAGTGTTAAAATTGACCAATTGAGTCTAGAGGTTTAAAAGTAAATGCTGCTAAATTAAAATAATTTTGTATATAAAGTAAAATTTTGTGTCGTTTTCCTGAAATATGTACTGATGAAGAAAAGTATTTCTTTTTTGGCAGCCAAAAAATACAAGCATTTATCTCACGTTTCAGTCAAAGAAAATCGATGAAGGCGTGAAATACAGTATTCAATACGAACTTCTACTTCAGGCGTACAATTTCTAACTCAGGAAGAATACTTTCCCTGATGTTATGTAAACACTTACAGCATGTTTATTTTAAAATCTGTCATTCTGAGATGTCAGAAAACTAGAACACTATTAGGGGATTTTCTTTTTTTCAAATAATGGGCCTTTGTATTTTAGGATGACAATTACTTTCTTGAAGTTTGTTCCAAATCCAGAAAAAAGCACAGCTCTTACAAGGCCTATGAATAGTGTAGAAAGCAAGGGGTCATCTTGATTCATTCTAAACTTACTTGTTTCAGGGTCAACGTGCTGTGAACCCATCAGAACTATCTTCATCGTCCAAGAAAAATCGAATAAGGCCTCTATCTATAAGCAAACACCTAATATCTCTGTTTGCCTATCAAATTTTTGCAGGGAGCCATGTAGCCTTTCTAAAAGCAAAGTGTGTGATGTGAATTTATGAAAAGCTACTCTACTCTGCTGTCTCTCTCTAGCTCCTGCTTCCAACAAACACACATCAAACCCAATGACACTTAGGAGTCAGAATGTCATAGTGAGCACAAATTGGAGACAGGAAGAAATGAATCACTTCATGTCTTTTAGGTCACATCCTCTTCCACACCATGAGTCTCTAAAGCTATACAAGAAGAAAATACTCAAACTTCCATTTCTATTAATGTCAATCTCATCCTTTCAAAATTTCTACATTTTATATTTTTCATATTGTGAATAATATATTAGTACAGCAATGACAGGTAGTAATTCCAAATGTACTTAGTTTGAACAAGAAGCAAAGACATGTCTTTGTATGAAACCAGGGAAGAAAGACTTGATTATACTCAGGGATGTAGCTTGCTCCTCTAAACTAGCTTCCTTCTTAAATAACAAAAAAACAGGAGGGGGATATCACCAATGAAAATGTTTCTAGACAATATGCACAAACCAGAATGCCTGAAATCTTTAAATCCAGTAAACCTTTTGTCCCGTGCATGCTACATGATCAAGATGAGTCTCATTCATCAGGAATGCAGAGATCCAGATCATTATTACAAGCTGTAAACCTGGGAACACAGTGTTTTTCAACTGATGAATTTAAGAGCATCCACCAGCAGCAAATCATAATGACAGAAGGTGTGTCATAAAAGCCGTCAAAGACTAATTGTGAAAAATGTTATGTTGCTGAGTCAGTTTGTGGGTGACTGATTCTCTCTGTAATTCTTACTTCTTAAGAAGGTCAACTCTCAGGAGTGCTTTCAGAATTTGAAATGAAGTACTCAGGAGGTCTCTCTTAGATCCCATAATTTGAAATACCACAACAAAGAGAGGGAGCATGTATAGAGAAGGACATTCTGTTTTCCTGCAGTTTTATTTTCCCTTTACACTCCAGTGGAAAATGGCAGAAAAGCAGCTCCAGTGATTTGTCAAACACAGACTAAAGACGGCATTAAATAGCTTCAGTGTGATCCCCCCACTATTTGCATCATTCCTGAGCAGGAGCGGTCTCAGGGAAGGGTGTGTGCCCACATTTTTTTTCCTAATGGCTATGTTTATGTAACAGTCACTCTCCCAAAACACCTAGATCTTATGCTGATTGCCACCCTCAGAGGATACACATAAACTGAACCCAGGTTCTGTCAAGTTTCAGCAACTAGAAGATTGAACACAAACTATTTACTTACTTTGTTCCTGAGATATGGTCTATATTCCTAAAATATTATCCTTTAACAACCAAACCTCCACATTTCCTTAAAAGGGACAGCATGGGCTGGGATAAAACTCTGTGACCTACACCTTGATATCTGAAGACCTTCATTAATTTTCCATTATAAAAAATATGACTCTTTGATCTTTTTTATAGGGAGGGAACAGGTCTATGGTAATTAAGGTAACTCTATTTGTCTGCTTATTTTTCCCTCTATATAATTTGGCCCTGGGAGATCCAACTGCAAGTTAGCAATGAATATGAGAGTATACACGTTTGCTGGAGAAAATAAGTGTTAAAATACTGTTTCCTGATAAGCTGCTAAAACTTCCAGAAATGTCATTAAATAAAGAACTTAATCTCAGTGACTTGGTTTGGGGTTTAAAAGCACATGGAGATTATCATTTCATCTCTGTTAATTCCTTTTTCCAATCTTTTAAACTAAGATTTGTGGAGCAACTTTTAGGAACTTTCAAATGTTTATAAGTTTATATTTGACACCTCTTTTCAGTAAGTGTGAGTTGTTCCCAATTTATAGGAGGAAAAACTGAGTCTCCGAGTTTAAGTATCAAGCCTGAGGCCACGGAGCTACCTCGCTGCCGAGCACAGTAATCCTACTGCTCTGTGCATCATGTCGCCTTTATTGAGTTGTTTCTAATAAATTAACAACTTCTATAACATGTCTGCTTAGGATACCGGTTGGACACATACCCTAGACTCACAGCAATGAGTCACAATTGATGGGTTCTGTGCACCCCTCCTCCCCACCACTCCTGCATGAGTGTGGAATTTGTGACTGATTTCTAACCAATTCAGTATGGCACAGGCAATGGGCTGTCACTCCCATGGGGATGTTACATTACACAAACCTGGAATGAGCATGTTTCCCAGCTAGCTTTGAGGCAGCCTCGCTAGCATGTTGTGAAAGGGCTGTGTGCAGAGGAACTGAGGCACCTCTGGGAGCTGAGAGTCCCCTGGCTGAAAGAAAGACAATGGGACCTCAGTCATGTAGCTGCAGAGAAATAAATTCTGTGGAAATCCTAAATGAGTTTGGAAGCAGATTTTTCCCTAGTCAAGTGTCCAGAGAAGAACTCACCCCAGCTAACCTTGATTGAAACTCTTCTTGAAGATCCCAACTTACACGAGCCCAGTCTCCCAGCCCATGGAAACTGTGAAATAATAAATAGCTGTTGTGCTAAGTCACTAAATTTGTGGCAATTTGTGATGTAAATACAGAAAACTAATACAAGCATCATCTATCTTTACAATATATGGATCTTAGGCATACAAGGTACAA
Source organism: Perodicticus potto (assembly GCA_963574655.1). Lineage (NCBI taxonomy): Eukaryota > Metazoa > Chordata > Mammalia > Primates > Lorisidae > Perodicticus > Perodicticus potto. The sequence goes on along the minus strand of CAUYRH010080175.1, from coordinate 53,729 downwards.
GGGACTGTGCTAAACATCTGTGAAGATTAAAGAGTTCAACTGCTGCTTCTGTGGTAATGCACTTCTGAACAATGAGAAGTCAATCTGCATAATGATATTCATCAGTGCCAATCTATTATAAAGAACATCCTTTCCACTCCTTCAAGGAAGGCTGCTGAAAGCTTCTCTATGTGGCGTGCAGGTGTTCCGGAAGCAGTCAGCTTCTGCGTGAGTCCTGCGTGTTTCAACCTGAATGCATGGGCTTCGAGGTTTGGTTGAAAGTTAGTATTCCTTTACTTCCAAGAAGGTAAAACAGAACAGAGCTAAAAATGGTCTTCTCCAGGAGATGCCTGTGGCTCAGCGAGTAGGGTGCCAACCTATTGCCGAGGGTGGCGGGTTCAAACCCGGCCCTGGCCAAACTGCAACAACAACAAAAAAAACGAGCTTCCTTCACCTTCTTCAAATGTGTCATGAACACTCTCTTGCCTTTAAGGGGGACAGTGATCTGGATCCTCACAGATTCATCCCTTTGGCATAGGGGCTGTGTGGTTCTACACTGAGACCAACAATTAAGTTCAGAGCCACAGTTTTGGGGAATGCCTGGAAATCACCTTATGCTGACCAACCCCTGTCTGCGTGGGAGAATCACAGAGTCATCTGTTTGCTTTTGTAGGGAGGACAAGATACCTGAGTGTCAAGTGGCAGGAACAAATGCCCCATCATTCTGTTTTCCTCCCTGAAGCACCATTTTCTGCCACAAGAGTTTGGAGTTACTTCCCACTCTGGGAACATAATATATTAGGTTGACAGCAAAGACAAGCTTACAAGAAAAGTCGTAATAACAAAGGCTCATTTCCTAAAGCTAAAAATTAGTTGTTCCTATCTGTTTTGGAGGCTTGTAGGGCAATTAATTCAGTATTTGGAAAATATTGCCATTTGCTTTCATTCTGAGCTATGATGAAGGAGCTGGGCAATGACTGAAAGGTTCAGTTATGCAATTAGAAAACAGATTTAGAGTTGTGGGCCAGGACCTAAGGGAGCATCTGTGCTGGGCAATGGCTTCTTGCTGAAATCACTAAAGGAACTTCAAGAAATGCTAATGCTGGGGTCTTGGGTGGGTCCGAAGGTATTGAGAGTTTGATAAAGCTCCCAGGTAATTCCAGCATACACCAACTGGTTGACAGCAGATAAGGGAAACAAATTGGGTATGAAAGCTCTTCAGGATGCTTGCAATTCTGCTCAGTTTAATGAATTACATTTTGAACTCCCATAAAACAATCAGAACACTTTTCCCTGAGAAGCCAATGGCACTTGACTATCCTCTTGTCATCTTCCGAGTTTCCTTTCTCTGACTACCAGGTGATTTCTACCTTAGGAGAACTAGTGTTTAGGGTCTTCTCTGTTCTGACTCCTAAAGTGTTCTGGGTAATGCTAACAACTTTTTGTATGTGCAAATGACTAAGATATGAAAAGAACTCATTTGTTCATTCATTGGAAAAATATTGAATATCTACTCTGTTCCTGGTATTATGCTAGCTATTGTGATCTAACTGGAGAGTCTAGTGGTAAGAAAGATGGGACTCTAACCCCCTGGCATCCTTTTAACTCTTTCCAAGGTAATAGGAGTGCAAGAGGAAAGTTACCAAATGTTTGATTAGGCGAGTTGAACAATGTTTCATGGCTCAGCTAGAAACTGACCTGAGCCATGAAGGATAAACATTACTTTTCAACATAATTGATCGAGGAGATAGCTCCCTGTGATTAGAACGAAAACCATTTACAAAACTCTGGAGATATGAAAGACAATTGGAAACCCTGAACCACATACTGTGAGTATGTGGGAGTAAAGGGAGCATGGAACACAGACAAGGTATACAAACAGAGTCTTCACACTAAAGAGCACTTTGATGTACTTACCATTTGTTGGAGTGTTGGGAAGAGCCACACAAACATCTGCATCACCCGTAAGGGTTTTCTTATTTAAACTTTACGACAGACACAGGGAAGAAGTGTAACTATTACAATTTACAAATTAGAGAACTGAGGCTCAGAGAGGTTAAGAGTCTTGCTCCTGGGCAGTGCCTGTGGCTCAGTGGGTAGGGAGCTGGCCCCATGTACTATGGGTGGTGGGTTTGAACCCAGTCCTGGCCCACTAAAACAGCAATGAAAATTGCCACAAAAATAGCTAGGCATTGTGGTGGGTGCCTGTAGTCCCAGCTACTTGGGAGTCTGAGGCAAGAGAATCGCTTAAGGGCAAGAGTTGGAGGTTGCTGTGAGCTGTGACGCCCTGCCACTCTACCGAGGATGACAAAGGGAGACTCTGTCTCACAAAAAAAAAAAAAAAAGAAAGAAAGAAAGAAAAAAAGAGTGTTGCTCCAGATCTGTAGACACTATTGCCTGCAGATCTCAGTCAGATCTTAACCAGATCTGATTCCAGAGCCCAAGCATACTTGGTCCACTACACTGCCTACCTTCCAAGAGAAAATGAGATCACTAAGCAGGTGTCAAATAGTAGCACAGCCTCCAATGGGAGCTCTCGGCCTTTTCTTATCATCAGTTCAATGTTACTAGATTAATATTCTTCCTCCATAACAATCCTCCACAGGTCTTGGGTGTGGCCTAGACATCAAGACTTTTAAAGACTCCCCTGTGAGTATAATATGCACCAGAAGAATCAATGGATAAGACACTCAAAATAGAGCAGGGAAGCTCTTTAGGGAGCTTGTAATTCAATCCAGAGCAGAGTGACCATCCACTCTCAGCATCCCTCACTCCCCTAGATCTCCTAGAGTTCTCCTACCTCTCCCCATGTCAGCGGTTCTCAACCGGCGGGTTGCAACTCACAGGAATTGTATTAAAGGCTCTCAGCTTAGGAAGGTTGAGAACCACTGCCTAGGTGAAGACACCTAATTTAGTGTCGCGAAACCTCTCCAACCTGCTTAAAAGCAATTGTGTCATTTCCAAACAATAATAGGATATTTTAGGGAAAAATTCTGAGGTTGGATCCTCTGGAGAAAAAAAAAATGATGCTTTTTAAACTACCTCCCCTCCCCATATTGCCAGGCAATGGACCACGAAGAAAAGATCACTTAGCATGATGACACATCAGGAAGTGAAACTGTTCATTTTTTTCCCGGTCAGCATTTATAGAAATGTATATTGTCTGGATATTTGCTGAGCCATGCACTCAAGCCAAAGATTAAACTTTGTGTGGTAAAAAGAAGGAAAAAATTAATATTTATTAATAATTCTAAGAATTGGCGGCGCCCTTAGCTCAGTGAGTATGGCACCGGCCGTAATAAACCCAGACTGGTGGGTTCAAACCCAGCCTGGGCCAGCTGAAGCCAGGTATTGTGGCTGACACCTGTAATCCCAGCCACTTGGGAGGCTGAGGCAAAGAGTTTGAGCCCAAGAGTTTGAGGTTGCTATGAGCTGTGATGCCAGGGCACTCTACCCAGGGTGACATAGTGGCACTCTGTCTCAATAAAACAATAATAATAACAATAATTCTAAGGAATTGATAATTATAAAGAATTTTAAGGATAATTCTATTGATCATTCTAAGGAATTCTAAGGATAATTCTAAGGAATTTAAAATTGATCATTTTCAATCTTCTCTACTCAGAAGAGGTGAGGTAGAAAATTTTTTAAAAGTTGGTTATCATTCTATTATTTAGAGAATCTTGCTTTGAGTCAAAGAGGTGAGTAAAAACAAGAGGAAGAGGAGAAGAAGAGAAGGAAGAAGAGGTGAACAAGGAAGAGGAGGAAAAACACAGATTAATTCAGAAGAAAGATTTAGAGGCTGCTTCTTCACAGCCATATGGGATAAATGATGAAGAACAGTCCTTGCTATTTAACGAAAACAAGCTGCCAAACTACAGGACCATGCAGAAAATAACAAAGCATTTAATTATACAGTGACAGTGGCAGCAGTGGGGATTTCCCAGAGATTAACGGAGCAGCTGGGAAGAGTCAGTGGCCCTGGGGACAGCCAAAATGATCACAGTCAATGAATACTACCCAGGCAAAGCTTCTTGTTAACTTCCCTATTAAGCAGAAAATGGAGGAGAACTTGGGTGCTTGGTTTGTTTTCCTCTTTTTCTTTCTATTAGGAAAAATTAACACAGGGGATAGTTTGGTTTCAATTAAGATCCCTACCGAGATAATTAGACTATCTAGTTCATCTCTCACTATTGAAGTCTCTTAACTATGGATAAAATTTTCCACTGCCCCAGCCGAAACTGGAAGTTATTGACCAAGATAATTTTTAAAGAGGTAGAATGAGGAGAGAAAAGATGATATAAAAATTAAGCTTTTAGGCTAGGGGTAGAACCAGCTCTCAAGTCAACATTGGGATGAAGGCACAATGATGAATAACTAAGTAAAAGATACTATTCTTGTTGGAGAGCAAAGCTTACAAGGTGTCCAAGAGTAAATACAGTATTTAGCACAACCAAATGCTAACTGTACATATAAATATGAATTTTAAATATGATTTGACTGGAAGCTAGGAAGTTCTTTAATTCTGGGGTCTTAACATAATTGCTTATATGCTCTTAAGTTTGACAAAGTCAGCTACAAAAGTTGATTAAGTGCATACATATTTAGTGTTTTTTTTGTTTTTTTATTTTTATTTTTTATTAAATCATAGCTGTGTACATTAGTGCAATCATAGGGTACAGTGTGCGGGCTTCATAGACAATCTGAAATATTTTCATCCAACTGTTCGACATAACCTTCATGGGATTTTCTCGTTCATTGTGTTCTTAGTTATTTGTCTATTTGTAAAATAGTTGCATACCAATGGGGGTGGGGGTCAGGACGGTTTGTTCACACGTCCCTGACCACCTCCATCATTGGTTTGCAGCTATAATAGAAAAAATCAGTAATCTGAGACCTGTTTCTTTTTTTTAATCGTCTTAGGTGAATTACATTGAAGTGAGACTTATTATAACTGTCTAAGACTATCTATTGTTCTCTCCTGCATTATCAGGAAATGCACAAATAGTGAAGGATATGAAGACCTAGAGAGTTGTTTTCCCACCAGAGCAAATAAGAATAGAGAACATCAAATCAGGTTCCAGAGTTCCGGACTTAGGATGGCTGTTTAGGCAGTACTCTTATTTGAAGGATGAGGAATAGCTATCCAGAGAAACTAGTACTTGCTTTCCCATGATCACAGGCTACTTAGTGGTAAAGTCAAAACTATAACTTCTGTTTCCCACTCTCACCAGTCCAACCAACATTCGTGTATGTTCACTAGTGATTTTTGTTTGTTTGTTTGTTTCCTCAGATGTCCAGCTTTAACATCTCCTTGGTGAAGAAATATTTATCTTTCATGCTCTAATAGAACAGGCTTTTGATACAAGATAGGAAAGTACATTCTGCCCAGAGATCCAACCTTGGGTAACCACTGCTGCTTGGAAAAGGTCACAGTGTCTCTACAGACAAATTCAGGAAGTTACACAAACACACAAAGCTTTGTAATCTGTTAGCATTCTTCTTTGATCATCTTGCTTGAAGAAATGCCCAGAGAGGAGGGAGCGTAAAGTACATTAATGAAAAGGAATGACGTTTGGGATCAGTTCATGCTCCAACACTAACTCCTACCCTGGGCACATCATTTATCTTCTCTGAACTTTGCCTTTATCTAGAAATGGAAATATATTTTTCATATTTTATGTGAATAAAAAAGCAAAAAAAAATTTAAATGTATTTCGCACATCATGGGTGGACATAATGTGTGCACATACCAAAAACATATTAGAAGTGTACTTGGTGTGTAATGGGTATGCGATATTCCTTAAATTGTTTTTATAGATAAAATTATAGTTATTAGAGATTAATATTCAAATTTGAGGAAAGGAGGAAATCTGTTCCTTCTGCAGCTTTCTATTCTGTATTGCAAGTATTTAAAAGAATGCCTGAAACCCCCATGTCCTCTATAACTAAGCCAAAAAATCCCATAATCTTTTTTATCAGATTCCTTGACCATTTGATCACCAAAAAGTACATGATATCCCATACTGTCTCTCCTTCCCATAAGCCCAATAGAACTTTCTATAACATAAGTGTCCTATATTTGCAGTGTCCTACCTGGATATTGCAATAGCCTCCTGACTAGTTTCTCTGTTCCTACCCTTGATATCAAAATCTGTCCAGAAACACACATCATGCTGTGTTCTTAGCCTAGAAATTATAGTAGTTCTGTAAAACATGCCACATCACATCACTCCTCTGCTTAAAATATTCCAACAGCTTTTCATTAGATTCCATTCAAAGTCAAAGTCTTTGCAGTGATCTATAAAAATCTACATGGTGTCACTTCCTCAAGCATCGCTGGCTCCTTCTTTGCCTCCATTTCACTACACTCCATTCCACCTAAACTGGCTTTCCTTTTGCACATGCTGTTCCCTTTACCTGGAACATTCTTTGTCCATGTGCCCACATGACTCACTCCTTTACTCTCCTGTCTCTGCTTCACTGCCATCCTCTCCCTGAAATTATCCTCTAGCTACTCTGTTAAAAACTGCAATCTTTGACACTGTATCTATTCTCATCATTTTTTTAACAGCTATCACTCTCTGATAGACTATGCATTATATTCATTTTCTTATTATGTCTCTTTCCTTTTAGAATACAAATTCCATTTTTGAAAACTTTTTTGTTCATTGCTCTATTCTCAGAGCCTTAAACAGTGACTTACATAAATAAATATTTGTTGAATAAATGATTCTATGGCTAGAGAATTATAAGGAAGAAGATCCTTCGGAGGGAGGAATTTGCATGATCTTGACTAAATATAAAGACTAAGAAGTAGAGAGTTCGCTGAATCTACCCACCAAAATTCATGGAAAAGGCAGAAGGCCACAGTCCTCTGGTTATCACCTAAGTTGGCAAAGATACAAATCACGGAGCCAGACATTAAAAAAAAACCTGCCTGATTTCTTAAACTCTGTACATCTTCAGATATGCTATTTGAATAATCCCCTATCCATTTCCTGGTAGTAATTAAAAATACTACTCTTCTCATCAATACTAAGACAAAAGTTGAAGGTATACCATATAAAGTCCAGCTTAGGTATGGGATTAAAAGGATGGGGATCAAAGATCCATAAAAATTAAAGGAGGAGATGACATCTTTAAATAAAGCCTTAAAGCACTGTCGATCTGTCCCTTCTGTGTGAAGGACATAAAAGGCATGAGAAGCCAGCTTGGGTCTGTTAGACTTTCATGTTTTAAACAGTGGGAATATCTCTGGGGTACTCCAGCACCCAAAAGCATTGTTACTGGTAATGGTTATATATACAACACAGTTCTGGATTTGTCCAAAGACAGTAAAAATGTTCCTTACTGTGTAAGTCGACCCAGTTCTGATTTTCAGAGCCAAAGACAGTTGTCAACTTTCAGAATATCCAGGTTAAGAAAATGTAACCATAAACTACAGGTTAAAAATAAGAAGAAAGTATCCCTGGTTTAAGACCTTGATAGTGAACAGGGCCAAAGATGAGAAATACAACGGAGGAAAGAGCAAAGGCATCTGGAGCACATATATTCATTTCCTCTTGCTCTGTAACAAATCCCCACAAGCACAGCGGCTCACACGAGCACCGTTTACTATCTCACTGTTTCTGTGGCTTGGGGCTCCTTTGCTCAGTCTTACCAGGCTGCTGTCAGTGTTACCAGTCAGAACTGGCCTAATCAAAGGCTTAACTTATGAAAGATCTACTTCCAAACCCTTCAGGTGATGGATAGATGTCAATCCCTCCAAGTTGTGGGATTAAGTTTCTATTTTTCTGCTGTCAGTGGGGCCACTCTCAGCTCCTAGAGATCACCCATAATTCCTTGCCACATATCCCTTCCATGTCATGGTGGCTCAGTTCTGCAGAGATAGCAAAGGGGTCGCTTTTGCTCTAGTCTGATACCCTTGATATTTCTATTGGTTTAAAGCCAGTTGTGGATAGTACCTGAACTCAAGGACAGGGGACTTGATTCATTAAGCATAGTGTTAGGGTGTGACTGTTACACCCACACAACCATCATCATAGATAACTAGACAGTCACATTTCAGTCACAGGCTGCTGCTGTATATGACAGCATGGATTTATGTGTGGTAAAATGACTTACAGATTCTAGTTGTAGAACTGACCATTCTAAACAGTAAAATTTCCCCCCCCTTATCAGCTCCAACCAATCAAGCATTAGCTTCTGTTAATTACATCTTCTTGAACCCTGTAAATTTGTCCACTTTCTCTCTGAATCACTTGATGTAGTGTCAAGACCATGGCGTTCCTTTGCTAGGGCTACTGCAATAGCCCCCTTTGTGGTCTTCCTGCCCCTCTGCCTCTGCTCTATCATCCCAGAATAATCTATTTCTCAGGGAAAAGCCAAAGAAATTTTTCCAAAATATAAATCTGGTAGCATCATTTCCTGGGTGAAGCTCTTTACTTGCTGTCACCATATTTAGTTTAAGTCACTAACTACTTAACATGGTTCTCTGCTTTCCTTTCTAGCATCATCTCTCTCCAGCCTCCCCTTGACCTCCACAATCCAGCCAAGTGAATTACTTCTTTGTTTTGCAAAAGTTCCATGCTTTGTCTTGCCTCCACTCCTGCCATGCTGTTTCTTCTGCCCCAAACACATCCCTATCCCCCATCTCCTCCCTCCTCAGTCAGTCCCAACTTAGCTAATTCACACTCATCTTCAGTTCTCTTGACTAAGCCCCAAACCTAACTTAAGCACTGCTTCTGTTTTCCCATAGATCCATGTAAGTCCCTTATCCTAGAAGTTATTGCTTTATCAGGATCTGCCTGACTCGTTAGCTACTAAATCCCTGAGACAAGGATTTGACCTAGTGGCTGCTGAGTAGTTGTTGAATGAACAAATGCCTAATTTTAGTGTAAGCACTATTGTGCCATTTTCCTGGATGCCTTAAATTCATTTATTTTCCATGGCCGAAAGGTGTAAAGAGAAAATTAATATCAGTTATGCAGTACCTTCTTCTTAAGAGATAATTTTAGACTTACAAAAGAGTTGTAAAAATAGCACAGAACAGAATTATGTATATCAGTCACGCAGACTTGGGTAATGTTAACCTCTTACATAACCAGAGTTCAATGATCAAAACTGAAAAATTAACATTGGTTCAATACTATTAATATTACCTAAACTGCTGATTTCATTTGGATTTTACCAGTTTTCCCAATAATGTCCTTTTTCCCCTTTCCATCGAGGATCTCATGATGCATTTTGTTGTCATGGTTTCTTGGTCTCCTCCAATCTGTGACATTTCCTCTGCTTTCTTTGTCTTTCATGACATTGACACTTTTAATGAACACTGACCATTTGTTTTGGATAATGTTCTTCAGTTTGGGGTTGTCTGATGTGGCCCAGGATCAGACTGAGGTTGCGCATTATTGAAAAGATTGCCACATAGATGACCTGCCCTTTTCAAAGCATCATATTTTCACATCAAGATACAACTTTCCTAATGATACTTGTTTTACTGCGTAATGTGGTGGCTGCCAGGTTTCTTCACGGTAAAGTTACTATATTCTCTTTGTAATTATTAAATGTTTACTTAAGGATAGATACTTTCAGACTATGCAGAACCCTGTTTCTGCTTAAATTTTCACCTAAGGCCTTGATGGATGCTTGCAGGGATTATTCCTCTGGTAATGTTCTATTGTCCTCACACATTCTATAATTATTAATTAGAATTTTTTAAGAGATACTCATTTCTCCTTCTTTTATTTGTTTATTCAGGTATTTATTTATGGACTCAAGGGTAGCCATAGAAACTCTTGGGTTTTCCATATTATCTCTTGGGGTGTAGCCAATAATATTTTTGGCTTTATGTTGCTATTTATTTTATTCAAGTTGTCCTAACTTATGCCATTAGGAGCTCTTTTATTTTAGGTTGGTAGACATGCCTCCATCCTGTCTTTCATTTTTTCACCATTTCTTTACTTTCTGACACCATAAGATGTTCCATGCTCAACTTTCATTTCTATATCCCAGCTTTGGATCCAACCACTTCTCTGAGGTCTCCTGGCTGGGTTTATTGGATAATTTAAATGAGCTCCTGAGAACACTGTGATGGTCTTAAACCTACACTCATTCCCAGGCTCCCTACACTGGGGTGTCTCTCACTTCTGTTTTCCTCAAAGATAGACATGAAATGACAGTTGTAGAAACTGATATGGGTCTATGCTATAAAAAGGACACATGGCCCTATCATATAGCAAAAAGAGTGCTGACCTTAGAGCTGAGAGAACTGATCATTTAGGATTTTGACTTAGATTCTCCTTTGGAAAGCAAAGATGTTCTATGTAAGAGAAATTACCAATATAATCGCAAATGAGAGAAATCTGCCTAAGAACACTTTAGCTATTCTTTCCCCTGAGTGCATTCTCATGTTGTTAAATTTCAGTGGTAGGTGAATGTTTCAGGTTATTATTATCCTAAAGAAAGGAGTGAATTGGTGAAAAGCACCTTGCTTCTTTTTATTCTCTACTTTCCCACCCCGCCCCCCGAAAGGATTTGAAGCTGAGATTTCACTCTGCCAGCAGGAAAAAAAAAAAGCAAGCACCTTTACAGGAACAATCAAAACAATGACTCATGAACTCGGTACAAGGATTTAAGATAATTTCCCTGTTTTGAGAACCTTTAGGGGATTGTGCTAAATCATATGCTGAAGGGTGGAAAGTAGATAGTGTGCAGCTGGAGAACATCTATGTTTGCATGATACACATGGGCAGGATCCAGGCTGGGCTCTAAATAACAAACACTGACTTCCTTCAGCAGCACATTCCAGGCCTCCCTATTAGGAAGCAACAGCAAAAGACATTTAAGTATGATCACAGATGATCGTTCAGAAGTCACCAGAAGCTGCTCTCTTGAAACACTCTTTTTCTGCCCTCACATTGTTAGTCACTCCCCAGTCCTCAAAACATGTACGTTTCTCCCCTCAGGACATGAGCTTTTGAAAATAAGTTTTATTAGACTGAATGTTTTAATTTGAAGAGAGAGAGAGAGAAGGAACCCGATCTCCCTAAAAACATTTGTGTTCAGTAAAATCTCTATTATGAATACTACACTCTTTTATTAGAATTCCATTATCTCAGATTCATGTTCTGTATATACAGCCTTGGTGTTGTTTAAAAGCCTAGAGCCCATCTCTTCCAAGAATGCGTTAACATGATGTTCAGTTTTCAGTTGCCAAGAAAGGAGTTCTATTTTGCTTTATTGGTTAAAAGCAAATCTGTTGACAACAGCAGGATTTCTGGCTGTGTCCATTTCTCAACCTCTGGTCGCTGAAGGATGTTGTACTGAACTTGTCTGACCACTGAGAACTTGATTAAACTCACAGAGAAATTCTTACTGGGCGGTATTCAATTCCCTAGATGCAATTTCCACAACCATCTCAATGTCGATATCTACTGTCTCTATAAAACCAATTTCCAGGCTGCCAGATGGCTCATGATATCTTATATCATGAATTCAACCCTTTATATCCATCAGAAATTGAGAGGGTTTTGTTTTGTTTTGCTTAACACCTACATATATTATCTTCCAGCATACATTTGTAGAAAGGTTTTATCTATTACACAGAAAGCTAGAGAGCTTGTCAAATTAATACTTGCAAAGTGACTTAAGCCCTTCTGAACATCATTACAGTTATGCTAATGAATAAGTAACTGCTGACATGGTAAGACTGTAATTAGCCACCTAGACAAGATGGTAGAGTTGAAGAGATTTTCACAATGCCTCCAGGAGGGGTGCTTTGGAGAAGGTCCAATCAGCTGAGAATAAGCCAAAGGTGGCAGATATGGAATGAGAAGCAAACTCCATAGAACCCTTTCTCCCCTTCCACCTGTCAAACATGTGGCACATCTCAGAACATCGAGGGTGCCAGATTGAGGAATGAAAAGTTGGAGCAACAGAGAGAGGTCACTGTTAATCTCTTTCTTGCTCATTTTTTTCTTCCTGCTAAGTAGGTGGCCTTTACCCGATTCCATGAATGATTATGTATTCTCATTCTGTAGCCTCTCATGGAAAATTTCCAGTTACCTTCTTAAGGAACTGCAAGCTTAGCTGTGTGTGGTGATTTTTCTTTTCTTCTTCTTCTTTTTTTTCCTCTTGGTTTAGTTAATTACTCAAACCCATCAGCATCTATTTGTCTCAAATTAAACTGAGGTCAAAAGGTGGGAGGAAATCAGTATCAGCTGCCATATGGCACCAGACTCAGACAAGCAGATATCCAGAAGTTGCATCACTAAAAATAAATACATAGCTAATGTTCCATCCCCCTCTGCAGAAAGCTTATGATTCAATTCTCATCCTCTGCTCCTAGGAGGACAGACAATTAAGTTTGAGAGCTCATTCTAGACAAAGTGCGACATACCTCATTATTGCTGAATATCACTACAGTCACCAGATGGTCAAGGGGAGTAAAAGTGACCACAGTGATATTCACAATGAGGTATGTAATGCTTTTTTTTTTTGGATGAGTTTGTGAACTTAATTGTCCAACCTCACATGCCCAACTCATGTTTTAGATCAGATGCACAGACAACTTAAGGTGAACAGCCACTCAGTTGGCTGGCTTTGTTTTGTGTATCTTGAGATACTATCTGGATCAGCAAGTGGAAGGGACATAGGTATTCAGCATAATTCTCAATGGGCCACCCACGTGCTCCATCTAAAACTACACCCCCACGCTGAGTGTGGGACCTTTGACTACCCAAAGAATGTGATCCAATGACTTCCCTTCCCCTTTCAGGGCCACTTAAAGAATGAAAAATATGAGAAAGGGACTGTTGTTCCTCCACAAGTCTACGTGAGTGAGTCCTCTCCAGTCAACAGTTTGTTGAAGGAGACTCATCTTAAAGCAAATGAGAAAGCCACCCAGGTGGATAGCTAGTTAGTGCGGATGCAGGGCTTTTACTCATTTATGCAAAAAGGAAGAAAGAACATTTCATTCTACCCAAGCAGTTTCTCTGACTAGAGCGATGACCCTGGCTTCGGCTTCCGGAACTGAGATAATTAACACCGTCAGCTTATTACAAGGCTGGCATAAACATGCCAGAAAATGACACCTTGTCTTAATCATTCTTTGCCCCCAAGGAAGTATTTCTCAAACAGATGCAACCCAATGCTTGGGCTTCATACTAGCAACTGTGTTCAAGTTTAAAGCTCTGGTGTAAATATCAATCAGGTCCTCTGCTCCCCAAACCGTGGACTTTGCACCAAAAATGTGCTTTAAGTCAACTGAAGTAAGCACAAGAGTGAGGGAAAAGCTTTTAGTGATTGGTGAGCATTTACTTAACACTCTAAAGACAAAACCCACACCACCTCTCTGGGATGAGAAATCGGTTCTAAAGACCTTTCAAGTGGTGGTTTCCCCAATTACTGTCAGTAATTCATTCAGAGGTAGCTTTTTATGCATAATTATACTGTACTGGAGAGGAAAGCCTATCCTTATGCATTTACAGAATAGTTTATGTTTTATAAATACTGTATAATCCTCCTTAACTACTGCCACTGTGACAAAATGGTCTCAGGTGAGAATGACGGGATAAGAAAGACCAAGAACGAGAGAGGCATCTCTAGGAAGCACAGGGCTATTCAATCACAGATCCAGGGGCTTCCATCTCATATGTAATGATGAGCAGTCATTAGGTGTTAGGCTCTGTTCTCAAGTATTTCCATGGATTATTCCACTTAATACTTACAATGACAACCTGAAGCAGTCTTTTTATCCTCCAGATATTTATTAAGGACCTAGTAATATAAGGTTCCCCCATTCAAGGCTGGGCAGGAGACCCAAATTTTCCTAGGCCTGGGCAATTTCACAAAGGGAATGCCCTGACCTTTTGCCTTGAGCTGGAGGGACTGCTTACCTTCATTTGTTAATAACATTCATTGCCATTGAAAACATGTTTCTATTTGCCAAATCCTGGCCAAGTGTGATTCCCAAGACCTAATACTCCTAGACAAAGAGCCCACTGAAGACTTCGCAGTTGGGTCTTTCCCTCTGCCAGAAGCTCTGGTGCTTTTTACTGCTTCTGTATTCCTTTCTGTGAATAAAATCCTACCTTACCACTGATCTCTAATCCCTGGATTCATTCTTTGAATCCCTGAGACCAAAGACCTACTGAAGAGAGAAATTCTGGTAACACTACAACATGTCAAACACTAATCCAGGTGGGGACATTTCAGAGATTAAAACACACACAAAAATTCCTGTATTCTATAACTTGCATTCTAGTGCAGCCAGAAAACAGTGGGGTCAGGATCTGAATACATGAAGTCTGACCACTGGATTGTAAAATTATTATAACCAGTGGGTATCATAAAATGAAACCTCTTTTGGAGACCAATGAGAATCTCATAAATCACAAACAGTTCAAAGTCGAACAACTGGGAGATGTTTGTGTTCTCTGACTGATATTACCAAACTACTGGATTGTTGAGCTATTCTCAGTTGGAATCACCCAGGCAGGGCCTGAAACTGAGCAGAGCTAGCATTTGGAATCAGCACATCTGAGTTCCAATTCTGACACTAACACTTAGTGTATGCTTTGGGCAAGTTGTTAAACCTCTCTGAGCCTCAGTTTCCTCATCAGTAAAATAGAAATTACAAAACTCAGTTCTTTGTGTTGTGGTGAGCTATTAAATGAGATACAATAAATGAAATACTTTGGAAAGTGCCTGGTATTGTATTTATACTATAAACTATACTGTATTTATACTATAAACTGTTTTTATTGTTTGCATTAGTGGGATTTCAAACCTAGACAATAAAACATAAAAAGTTTACTTAAGACATTTTAGGAATGTGAGCCCTGCACCTTATAAAGTCCTGACTCTGCAGATGGAGACAGAGCAGACGTCTCCAGCCCACCTGTCTTCAGGATGTGAGTGCATAGGGTGGGCGTGCAGAAAGAACAAACTAGGCCTGCATTCCCTGGAAATACTGTTCAGCTCAGCCTGAGCTGGATGTTGAGTCTCCCTTGCCCAATGGCATGGGCCTGTGTCACAATTTTGCTTTCTATAGGCCTGTGCCCTCAGAATAGCCATGCCATTCAGGCCCCACATAAAGCAGAGATGCCTGAATATCACAAACCAATTTGTCCGTGAGGCTATGACCTGGCCTGGCCACTCTATATCTGGTGCCTTGGTTCTTTTTAGTTCCTACCCTCTGCTTCTATTTTCTTTGCTCTCCCTTTTCCTTTCCTGCCTCTTGGTTAGGAGGCATTCACTGATAAGTCCACATGGTTTCATCCACTGTTAATGACTTCCTCTCATAGGTGTACAGCTCCCAAAGGTACCCCCTCCTTGGCCAAAAGGGGTGCATGGCTCAACTGACCTTACTCAAGCCATCACTCAGTATGATTCCCTGAATTTGGAAATTAACCAGCTATGACTTTTCAGGATGTTGGTCAAATTATCCATTTGATGTCCCCCATGTCTTATTTGGACTCAATTCCTGAGTTTCAGTTGGCCACTTTGAATCTCAGAGTAACAGGCAAATGCATGCACAGACTTGATTTTGTGGAGAATATATTAATTTTCAGTAATGTTTTACTATTGCAATTTAAGCATAAGTAGGAAATCAAAAAGTATCTAGGGGCCACACTCAATTTTCATGCATAAGAATCCAAATTATTATAAACTTACTGGCCTAAAACAATATAAATTTACCATCTTATAGTTCTTATAGGTTAGAAGTCTGACATAGTCCACAAGGGTCTTTCCAGAAGTTCTAAAACAGGATCCATTTCTCTGCCTCCTTCAACTTTTAGAAGCCACCTACATTAATAGTTAACTGTCCTCTTCCTCTGTCTTCAAATCCAGTGACATTGTATCTCTGTGACCATACTTTCTTTATCACATCTCTCCATACCTCTACCTCTGGCTGCAACCTGGCAAGGTTTGTCATGTAACTAGGTTGGGCTCACCTGGATAATTTCCCATTTTTATTGAAAAGGCTATGTGAGGGAGGGGTTGATTTTTGTTTTTAGTTTTCTGCAGGTCTTTATATGTCTACTGTGCACCATTTCCATCTTCCTACTCTGGGTGCAACTCTCCAAGCCTACAGTGAGAGTAGTCACGTGTTTTTCTTGCATACCTATACTCTAGTCTAGTGTTTGCCACATATGGAGGAAAAACTAAACAAGAGGCCACATATTGATCTCCTAGTGTCTCATAATTTTATTAAAAAAAATCACAGCTCATAAGTGGCTTAGGTTTGAATTTTCTGAAGCAGCTATTTTATTTTATCCAATTTTATTTAGTTTTTGAGACACAGCCTTGCTCCATTGCCCAGGATAGAGTGCAGTGACATCATCATAGCTCACTGCAACCTTAAACTCCTGGCTCAACCAATACTCCAGCCCCAGGCTCCTGAGTAGCTGGGACTATAGTCACGTGCCACCATGCCCAGCTAATTTTATTGATAATTGATTGATTGACTGATTTAATAGGGATGGAGTCTTGCCATGGCCTTCATGCTGATCTCCAACTCTTGATATCAAGCAATCCTCCCACCTCGGCCTCCCAAAGTACTAGCATTACAGGCATGAACCACTGTATTCAGCTCTAAAGTAGCAATTTTAGACAACATACACATAGACACAGACTCATGCACACACTCTTATACACATATTCATCAAATAACAGTGAGGATTTAGAAATCACATAATTTAATCTGGTATGCAATGTAGTAACTTCAGGATCCAAGAGGTCTAATTTTATTTCTACCTGTATAAATGCACCTTTGCAGAAAAAGCATTCCAATATTAAAATGAATTTCATGTTTTTTGGCCATTCCTTTCTTTTAATATGTTTGCATTTGTTCCCCTGTCAAATGAAACTCTTTCATGAGTAATAAAATTCTTTATAATAATTTTGGGGATATTCAAACCAGTACATATTAGAAATAAAATACGTTAATACTGGGAATGATAATGTGACCCTGAGGAAGGTGCACAGAACTTACAATAAACTTAGCTGAGCAGACAGATAAAGGTATTTGCTAGATTATAATGAATATTCTATGCATGGCCAAATAAGATAGAAATGTTTACTTACTGAAAACTATGAAATGCTATATTGTAGAAATAAAGATAACTTTAAAAATCGTGTTTCACTATCTAAATAGTAAACATGTACAAGAGCTCATGTTTTCTTAATGATAGTTGATTTGAGGAATTTATTAATTTGAGAAATTTCTACTAAACAAAACTTCCTTTCTGCTGAACCTAAAAAAAAATAAACTGAGAAAACTGTATAGTATATCCATCCATTTTTCCTTCAAAGCTGCTTATGCTAATTAATTACTCCCAAAAGTATCATCATAACTTACATCTGAATAATCAATTACAGAATCAAAACACAATTGGCAGCAATGAGTGACAATGGTCCCTTGCATTTATAAGAAGCATCATAGTTTTTAACAATATTTATTGACCTAGAAGTCTCCAGCAATAATTAATCAAGAATTATTCATAGATAAAAGATCTCTAGTTATCTGATGGGATCCAATCCCACCCCGTCTGCCCTCGTAAAATGTTTGATGCCTTCTGGAATTTTGCCATGTGTAGGAACTTGATTCTTCTAGCTATTTGGTTCACAAGAACATCTTGTATTTCAGTGAAGGAAAAAACACCCTCCTATTGTGATGAATAATGAAGACAATCTCTGCAACCCACTATTTTTAACACATATCATCATTTAAACATTTCAACTTAACTATATATTTTCTTTAGTGTTGACATACTAGAGCTTTCACGTTTTTACAAAGCTTCTGAGTTTTGCTTTTGAGGCTCTTCCAGGTCAAGTAATTAATGCGTCCTCCCTTCCCACTGAGGATACTTAACAGGCTTCACATTTTTCACATATTAAACATTATGCTTGCTGTTCTATCTTCTTTTACAATTTCCAGCCTCCTCCCTTAACACCTCCCTCACATACTGCTGGACCTTGAAAGCCAAGTAAGAAGTTTTAGCATGAAATCATGGGCAGAATTCAGAATAGAAATATTATTTTTAAAACTGAGTTGAATAACACTACAATATATTTGAAGATCTTTTAGTAGTATAATCACAGTTTCCTCCATCTGGGCCTTTGTTTTCTTTAGCAAATGAAGGAAAGTACTTTTCATAGATACTGATCAATGTTAATGAGTGGTTTCTAAGTAACAAGGAAGGGAGGAGAAGAGAGGGAGGAAAGAAGAAAATATTTGTTGAGCATTTACAATTGTGCTTGGCATTTTGTTAGAAATTTTTAGAGTATTATGGATAAAAGCAGATACTGGAGCCACAGTGCCTGAGGTTGAATCTTATTGGTTCTACTAGAATCTCCCCACTATCTCGATGACCTTGAACAAGTTACGTACTTGCTCTGGACTCTCAATCTCTTTGTCTGTAAAGGGATGAGAATAGGGTGAATACATGGAGTAGCTGTGATGATTCTATGGGTTCACAAGTGTAAAGTCCTACAGCAGTGGTTGGCTTATCATAAATGATGCACAAATACAAGCCAATCATTAGTATTGTTAATTCTTATTATATCACATCTGGTTTGAGCCTGATGGCTATTATCATCATTGTTTGAGGGCAGAGGAGATGAGGACTCATGAAAGTTAAGTAAGCTACCTACTCACACCATTCATAAATGTCCTGTGTGACCCCAAACCCATGTTCCTGCCACTGGTGAAAAATGACAATGGATGAACTAGCCTTGCAAAGCTTTAAAAGGGCTTTCTGTCCAGGTGCTGTGTATAAACCTAGCACTCTGGGAGATTGAGGCAGGAGGATCACTTGAGGTCTTGAGACTGAACAAGAGTGAGACTCCATCTCTACTAAAAATAGAGACATTATCTGTGAGCTATGACAGCACCATGATACTCTAGCAGGAGTGACAGAGTGAGACTGTCTCAAAAAAAGAAAAAAAATCCTATAACTGAATCAGCAAGATCCCAAAAGCCCTTTTATCACTTTATTGTCTTGTTAACCTTTCTTTGGAGTATAATTAACACACAAAACTCTACATACATTTAACTTATACAATTCGATGAGTTTGGACATATGCACATACCCATGATATTGTAACCACAGTTCAACTAATAAAAATATCCACTAGCAACAAAGGTCTCCTAGATAACCCTTTGCCTTTCCTGTGTGTGTGTGTGTGTGTGTGTGTGTGTGTGTGTGCACAAGTGCATGTGTAAGAACACTTAATATGACATCTATTCTCTTAACAAATTTTGAAGTAAACAACAGCATATCATGAAGTAAAGGCACCAGGCTGTGAAGAAGGTATCTAGAACTTACTCATCTTGTATAACTATAATTTTATACCCATTGAATAAAAAATGCCTGTTTCCATTACCACCGTTCCCAGAACCACCATTCTACTTTTTTATTTTATATGTTTGACTATTTTATTTGCCTTATATGAGAGAAATCATGCATTATTTGACTATCTATGATTGACATTTCACTTATCGTGGTATCTTTTGGGTCCATTCATGTTGTTGCAAATGGTAGGGTTTCTTTGTTTGTTAAGAATTTAAACCTCAATTTTATTTGGATTTCGGTGAGGAGACTGAAGAGAAAGTGGAAGAGATAGGGAACATACTAAGATTTACATAAATATTTGTAAATTCTGATGAATGGGAAACATAAGAAATTATGGGTTAAATTTGGGTACCCAAAGACTTAAATGTACCATGCTCCCTGTTTCACCTCTTTCGGAACACAGCTATAAAATAGACTTAAGATACAAAATATTTGAATGGAAAAAAAGTCTGGGGCATTGGAACAGACAATCATTATTCATACTACCATGTGTGGTTGAGTCTTCCTTTAAAACATCGTGTATTGCCAAATGACTAGGGAGCTGGCTCAGCTGTTAGATTCTGTTGTAATTTATAGGGTTCTTAGTGCAAAAAGGAGTCAATTACTTTCCAGAAAAATAAATATCCACAAGTTTTTATTCTTACATTTTTCATTTTTGGCTTCATCTCTTAAATTACTGCCCAGTGGCATAAAACAAGCGAGAAATTTTTGAAAGATTTTTAAAAACAGGAAATGCATTGCACCTAAAACAGTGGAAACTTACAAACTTTTCTCAAAACTACGGTTCTTCCCACACTATCCTGGTATATGGTTTATGAACACCTCTTTTCAAGAGCAATTAAAACTATTTGACTTTAATTTGGTTCAACATAAAACTTAACTAGATGGAATATGATGTTAAGAGCCTGAAGTTGAAGGTTCAATTCTTCAGTGATCTGTTGAGCTTGCTTCAGTTGAACATTTGGTATCATGGTTTTAGATTATATGTTTAACCCCCAGACACTTATCCCGGCATTCAGCCCCAGTCCATTCCCACTACTGCCAAACAACTCAAAGTCTCAAATTAAAGCATGCATGTCACAGTGGTCAAAGCTTATGCTTTTCTTAACAAAACTTATCCTACTATGATGTGAATGAAAAGTTCATTTACATGCCACAGGAAAGCTTCCCATGCACTCTTCCCCACAGAGTACTTTTCGACTCTACACTTGCTAGGATGTCAAATTCATGAGGGCCGAGAGCCTGTCTCATTTACCACCATATCACCAGTACCCTCAACAGTGCCCAGCACTCAATAACTTGTGGTTCACAAGCGAAAACACTTTCTGATCCCATGTTGGACCTCATCCGGCATAATGATTTCCCTGTTTTGCTCCGATGTCAGAAGACATCTGACACTTCTTTGTATACCTCTCATTCCATGACAGAAGGGTAGTAACAATGCTGAGGACATTGTTTGGCCCTCAAACACCGTTGACCACTGGTTATAAGGAAACAGCCTGTTGAACTTAAAAAACTGACAGTTATTTTAGAATACAAAAAGTTTATGGGAAGAGTGGACAGAGCTGATCGGTACTGTGGATCTTACGGATTTACACGGAGGTCCTACAAATGGTGGAAAAATTATTCTTCTGGCTGATAATTGTTGCAGTTGTGAACAGCTGTATCCTTTACTCATTAGATAAGAAGGACAGTGGAGAAAAAGTGCAGACACACTTTTCTTACAGGAGAAATCTCATTACTCAGCGTGTGAGCAATGAGAGGAACCAAAATCCAAGAAAGAAGGGAAGACCGCCATCTTCTGACACCGAGGAAAGGCTAAATGGCAAAATGCGTATTATAATGCAGAATGAAAAAAAGTCAACAAAAGATTTCATGGTCTGCAGCAGAAGAAATGAGAAAGGTGTGAGGAGAGTAACCATTTTCTACTGTGAGACATGTAAGAGGAAGCCTGGACTGCACCCTGGGATTGCTTCAAGATGTACCACACTCTAAAACATTCTGAACAAAAATAAACAGAGACACATTAATTATTTTATGTATCCTAAAGTAGATAATAAAATCATCAGGTGAGATCCTATTTTAAAACTGTAGGATTTAACAACCTCTTTCCTGCCCCAAATAAATAAGAGCTGAAGAGTAGACGGGTGGCAGAAAAACTGGATTGGGAAGGGTGGGTGAAAACATTTATATGAAATGGAGATTGAGGGCGCTAGCTGTGGTTCAGTGACTAGGGCACCGGCCTCGTATACCAAGGGTGGTGGGTTCAAACCCGGCCCCGGCCAAACTACAACAAAGAAATAGCCGGGCATTGTGGCGGGCGCCTGTAGTCTCATCTACTCAGGAGGCGGAGACAAGAGAATTGCCTAAGCCAAAGAGCTGGAGGTTGCTGTGAGCTGTGATGACACGGCACTCTACCCTGGGCGACAAAGTGAGACTCTGTCTCTTAAAAAAAAAAATTAAAGGAGACTGAGTACTTAGCAAATTTAACACAGGGATTCCTAACCCTTGGTCCCTAGAACAGCAGCAGCAGCAGCATCGACCAAGAACTTGTTAGAACTATAAATTCTATGGTCTCATTACAAACCTAATGAATCAGATCCTTTTGGGGCTGTGTCCTGCAAGCATATATTTTAATAGCCCTGCAGGTGATTCTCAGGCATGGGAACGTTTGATAGTTACAGACTGTTATTACCCAATGAAGAAAATCCTCACCCTAAACCAGCTCTGACTTGTAGCAGCAGCTCCAAATCACATATATTCATCCATTTAATATAAAAGTGTATGTACATACAATGAGTTTCTGTCCAGAAGACACTGGCGACATTACAACTGGTCACTGTAATATACTTTATGTAGTAATGTATTAATACCTTGAGTCCTAAGAAAGGAATAGGAAACAGAATCAAGAGAGATTAAAACCAATATTGAGCAGGGATTATAACTGTGAGCCTTCCTCCCTGCTCACCTTTTTTACAGCATATCTCCTAAACAGAAGTTGTTTAGTGAACATGGAAGTAATATAATATTGTTTTAATGTCCCTCAACCAGCAGCCAAGGATATTAGGCTTGTTTTTGTTTGTTTGTTTGTTTTGTTTTTTGACTAGCTGTAAATTATCCAAAAAAGTGACATAATGTCACTGGAATTTCTCATCATTTCAATGAGCTACACAATATCAAAGTAGAAAATTCTGTGATTCAATGAGACCATAAAGAGCCTAGAATGTTCCAAAACAAATATATTTCCAGATGACGGAAATTGAGGAGGGGTGACATACAGGCTGGATTCAAAAGGCTCCTGACAAGCCAAAAGAGTTGATTAAATCCATTAATATTTAAAAGGGTGAAAAATAAACTTCTATACCTGAGTTAATCACGCACTTACTGCTCAGGTATAGATTTGGGAAGATTTGTCTCAGGAAAAGCACACGTAAAACAAACAAACTGAAACAAAAGCCTTCATTTGCGATAAACTCCCCTGAACCAATACTGTATCCCCGTCACCCGGAAAGCAACAGTGACCTTAGGATGTCTCAGCAGAAGCAAAGTATCTGGAAGCAAAAGCACAGCTGTCCTCTGGTCTGCTAGGTGCAAACCACCTTGGAAATGTCTGCATTCAACTCCGTGCTCCACACGTTTTTAGGTGTATTTGTGAACTAGACCAGGGAGGATGAGGCTGTGACTAAAAATCAAGACCTTTGTGGGGTAAATAAAGCAAACTTTTGGTAGCTAGACTATGTAAGTAAGAAAGGACTCAGGCATGAGTTGAAACATGGTTAGCTATCTTCAGATATGTGACGGGCTATCACAAAAGAGCATTTACTATCTTCCCTGTGACTCTAAGGCAGTCATTTTAAATTGGTGGGATGCAGCGCGCTGGGGTGCTGTGAGATCTTAGGTGTGCCATGAAAATTTTTCAAGATCATTAATTAAATTATTATTGAAAGAAGTTCAAAGCACATTAAGACTATATGACTTAATATAAAATAAATATAGTCATAAATTAATAAAAAAGTCATATATACATAGATCAAGAATACATCTATGGCTTTGTGGGATTCAATGTGCCGATTATTTGTACAAACTGGAATGCTTACATCCTACTAATTAACATAGCTTTCACCTCATTTCTTCATCACAGTGTTAAGACATTTGTGTTCAATACTTGATAGATTTGACTTGTACCCTTGCAATATGCGCCATAGGTGTGGTCCCACCATTAACCCCCCTCTATTGAACCACCCCCCTCCCTTCCAATCCCCTCCTCTTCCCTCCTTCATCCTGGGCTATAGTTCTGGTTCATCTCTCACATACAAGGGTGAGTGATTAGTAGTAGTACTGAGTATGGTGCATATTTTTTTTCTATTCGTGAGATACTTTACTAAGAATATTTTCCAGCTCCATCCATGTATATTCTTTTTTTTAGCTCTTCTTTTTTTGAGCAACATAATTTAAGTGTGTTGTGGAAGTTTAACTATAGGTTTAAGTGTGCCGTGAGGTAAAAATGTTTGAAAAACACTGCTGTAAGGGGGTAAAGTTGACAAGAGGCTAAAGAAAATCCTTTGGCTGTAAAGAAGGAAAAGTACCAAACAGAGTTGTGATTGTTGTATGTGTCAATTTGGCATGGTATCCATGTACTCAACCAAACACTGACGTAGGTGTTAACATGAAGCTATTTGGCAGAAGCAGTGAACATCAGTATGCTTTAAGTAAAGGGTACTGATAATGCGAGTGGGCCTCACCCAGTCAGCAGAAGACCTTAACTGCAAACATTGTGGTTGCCAGAGTGGGAGAAACTCTGCTTTAAGATTGCAACATTAATTCCTACCTGAGTTTCCATTCTGACCTAAGGACTTCAGTCTTCAGTTGGCATAATCATGGAGATAATTTCTTTAAATGAACGAATGTTTGTGTGAGTGTGGGTGTGTCCCGTTGTTTGTGTTTCTCTGGGGATCTCTGGCTGATACAGTGGTATCACTGCCAGTCATGTTGCGTTTCCATCACTTAAGACATTCAAGCACAGGGAAGAAAACGGCTTTGGTCATAATAAGGAGACCATTTAAAATCTATGCGTCTTATTACAATTACAAAGCATATGTGTCAAACCAGATGACACAATCTTGCTTGATTTACTCATGTGTTCCTTAGGACCTAGCAGGTGTCAAATACAGTGTGAGGCTCTGGGATTGAATGTGCCAAATCAGCTACTGCTCTGCCTTTTTGCAACATACAAGGATCCTGCACTACAGGCAGAGCGCCACGCTAGTCATTCTAGAACACAGAATTGGTGCTCAACAGATATTTGTTGAATGAATCACTGAATGAACGAGTAAAAATTTATTTTAAGACTGTAGGGGAAAATATATGTACACATACATATAGCTATCGGTTATTTAAGAAATCTTTGTATTGAAAATATTGAAATGTTCTAAAACTTGAATTTTTAGTAGGATTAAGATTTGATTGTCAAAATGTTCTGTAACATGCCCTTTCCCTCTTCAGTAAGGCATAAGTCTGTTATTCTCCTTCTTCCCTTTTGACTACCCCCCTCACATACTGATCCAAAAAGGAACTTGACTCAATGTCTGTTCACTTGACTTGCTTGGAGCTGCAAATTCTTGAAGCATAGGGACTGCATCCTCTGTCTGCTCTGTAACGTGCTTCCCTGATATGCTCTGCGTGGAGGCACACTAACGCCAACTGCAAGATGGGGTGCACTCGTCTGGCCTCCAGCCGGACAGCCAAGAACTCACTGTTGCTGCTTTTCTAAACACAAATGTTAAGGAACAGAAGGGAAACAACTGCCTAGATTTTAATAATAAGAGAATCTTAGAAATAATCCCACATTTGTATCACACTTGTAGTTTCCTTAAAGCCATAATTTCACTTTCTCCACCAGTATCACTGTAAAAGAAAAAAAAAAAGCAAATGAAATGCATCATGGGACAGATGAATAAAAAGAGATGTGGATGGGTTTAAGTACCAATCCTTACATTCAAAGGGGTGTGCTGTTTTAAAAAAAATTAGATCATATTTATAGGACATAGTGCAACATAAGCTATTTGGATAACAATGAGAAACTTATTCCTAAAGCAAAAGTTGATTCATCAGTTTCTTTGTACTTGATCGAAGGCTGTATGAAAAGGAATACTACATCATAGGGAAACTTTCTGATATGTATACAGGTCGCTGAGAACCTTGGCTATACTGATTAACAACACACCTGGTACTCCCAGAGGGCTTTGCCAGCCATTAGTTATTCATTGATTTTTGGAAACTTCATGAAAAAGCAAAGCATCAGGTTTCATAAGGTTCATATTATAAAATTCTAATGATCATCTCATTTCCTAATACAGATACAAGATGTTCAAGAGGACATGGAAAAGAACTGGTTGATACAAAATGAAAGCTTCCAGTAGCAAAGTCCCAAGAGCCTTGCATAGAGTCGTCAACTGGAATTCTAGACTTGGCTTCAAGCCTAACAAGCCAGGTGATCTAGCTGAGGTTCCCTCTGCCCTGTGAATTGCTCCTACATATATATGTGAGCTTTACATATCTGTTTACTCATGCTGAAACTTCCTATTTTATAGTGCCTAACCTTTACAATATAACAACTCTTATTTTCATGGGATGGAAGAAATTATGGCTGGTTTTCTGAAACCACATCAATTTTCAAAGGCTGCTGGAGCAACAGAGATGCGTTTGCACTGGAAATTTGGCTTCAAGGCCAGTACCACCTTGAAAATTTGGCTGATTTCCCCAAACCCATAAGTTGGAGAAATACCAGGAATAAAAAGGGGAATTACAAGGATGAGTTAAAATTTTCTTCACTTCCCTGAAAGCTGGTCTTTTTCAGTTGCCAAGAAAACAAATCAAGATCAAAATGAAACTGATATATGGCTGGTATTTAACTGCAGGAACAAAATTCCAATGAATAAATTTGCTATTAGTTTAAAAGAAAAAACAATTAAATATTTATTAATATATTTTAATTTTAAAAAGCAAGAACAGAGATAGGTCCTTTTGACTTTGAAAAACAGTTTGTAATTTTGTTTCTCAGTATGGCATGTCCTCTAACTATATTAATATGTTTCTTTAGAGAAAAGCCTTAACTAAGAATTGGTGATTGCCAACCTACAATCTATTTAATTATTCACAAATAAACAATTGATTTTTATCTTTTTCTTTTCTTTATTTTCTTTTCCTATGCCCTCTTAAGCCCCATTTCTCACCTTTTCTTTCTGAGCGTGCAAGTCGGGAATGACTTACAAATTGCCCAGAGGTCTGACTTTTATACATATCTGTAGATATACACCTATAATTTGAAAACACTCTTTTATTGCTCTGGCAGCAGAAAAAAAGCAAATAATAACCAACTCATCTCAGCTGTTTGCCTCTTTTTACTTTTCTGTTTTTGCAAGTAAAGGAAGGTAACAGATGATGGAAAGCCACAGGTAACCAGATCACTGTATTTTATGACAACAGAAAACCTAATTTTTCTAGCCCCACCAAACTTTATTTCAAAGCCACCTCCCTCCCTTTGGTCTAATCTTTTAAAAACTATTATTACTGCAACCAAAAACTACATAAAGAATCAATGGGCTTCATTTCTGGTAAAATCTTCAATTTCAAAAGCCAAGTAAGTGGGCGGCACCTGTGGTTCATTGAGTAGGGCGCCGGCCCCATATACTGAAGGTGGTGGGTTCAAACCCGGCTTTAGGCGAACTGCAAAATAGAAAAATAGCTGGGTGTTGTGGCAGGCACCTGTAGTCCCAGCTACTCGGGAGGCTGAGGCAAGAGAATCGGCTAAGCCCAGGAGTAGGAAGTTGCTGTGAGCTGTGTGACGCCACAGCTCTCTACTGAGGGCGATAAAGTGAGACTGTCTCTAAAAAAAAAAAGATTTACATCTTTTATCCATCTTGAATAAAAAAAAAAAATGCCAAGTAGGATAAGCTTCACACACACACACCCAGGGAAGAGGGAAACATGATCTGCCCCTCTCTATAGCTTGACTAATAGTTTTAGAAAATTTACGGTTAAGATACATAATTCTATGTCTCTACTCCTGTGTTCACTGAAGTATTATTCACAATAGCCAAGATATGACAACAACCTAAGTGCCCATCAAAGGATTAAGGATTTTAAAAAATGTGGCATATATATACAACGGAATATTATTCATCCTTAGAAAAAGCAAGAAATTCTGTCACAACAACATGGACAAACACAGAGGACATTATGCTAAGTGAAATAAACCAGGCATAGAAAGACAAATACTGTATGAACTTACTCATAGGTAGAATCTAAAAAATCAACCTTGTACATGAAATAGAGAGTAGAATAGTGGAATAGTGATTACCGGAGTCTGGGGTGGAAATAGATGGGGAAAGGGGTCAAAGGATACAAAGGAGGAATATATTCTTCTTATCTGATCTACTGCACGGATGGTGACTAAAGTTAATAATAATGTGTTGTATATTTCAAAATAGCTAAGATTTTAAATGTTAATTTTACATGTTGCCACAAAAACATGCATATATTTGAAGTGATGAATATGTATATTAAGCTGATTTGACAATAAATACATGTATTGAAACATCACATTGACAATTATTATTTGTTAATTAAATATAAAATAAAACTTAAAACTTGATTAATGGTGGAAAAATGTATACACAGCAGTATGACAATTAAGATTGTGTACTTGCCAAAATGCACTTAACGTTGGCAGCACCATATAAACAACCAATTCCATGAAGTTTCAGAACCCTTGTATACAAGTGTCTCATAGCTGTGTTTATTAGCATGTGTGGTGGGATCTTGCAGAGCGGTGTCTATTATTGCTGTGTTTTTTGGTGTGCAATCACAAGAACATAGGAGCTTGAATTAGAGCAACGAACAAATAGTAAATGTCTTGTTAAACTTGGTGAAAGTGGAAGTGAAATTGGGAACATGTTAGTCCAAGTTTATGAGGATAATTCCAGGAAAAAAACAGCAGTGTACAAATGGATTAAACGTTTTTCTAAGAAGAGAAAAAGTGTCACTGATAAAGAGAGGTCAGGTCTGCCAGTAATGAGCAGAACTGATGAAAACATTGCAAAAATTCCTAGAATTGTGCATCAAAATCATTGACTGACTGTGAAAAGCAGAGCAGACCAGTAAACATCAATGGAGAAAGAGGAAAATCTTAATTGAAAATCTTGGCATGGGGAAGGTGTGGCTTTTGCATCTTGACAATGCACCAGTTCACATGGTATAGTCTGTGAGGGAGTTTTTAGCCAGTAAACAAATAATTGTATTGAAACACTGTCCCTACTCACCTGTCTGGCACCCAGTGGCTTTTTTCTTTACCCTAAGATAAAGGAAATACTCAAAGGAAGACATTTTGATGACCTTCAGGACAACAAGGGTAACACCCCAACAGTTCTGGGCAGAAAATGAGTTTCAAAATTGCTTTGAAGGGTAGACTAGGCACTGGCTTCTGTGCATACCTTCAAAGGGGAGTAATTCAAAGATGACCACAGTGATATTCAGCAAGGAGATATGTAGCACATTTCCTAAGATGAGTTTGAGAACTTAATTGTCAGACCTTGTATAATTTTAGAACAGTAATGCCCCAAAATAATGACCAAAAAGGATTTCCCCAAAAGTTTAAGATGTGGCTGGAACCTTAGGGAAGTAAAATCTCTGTGGAGTGGGCAGCTGTGGGTATTTCTCATACCTGTGGTCCTCAAACCAGACCTGAAGATTAAGTATTATTAGAAACACCAATCGACTGATATCTTTTGGAAGAGTCAGTTTTAGTCACCAAGTTTTGGAGGAAAATTTTTTATATAGTCATATAAATACAGACATATTATAGCTTAATAGTACATTTTAGACGCTTTATGTAATTAATAACACATCCAAAATAGTCACATGGCCACAACATGCTTATATACCAAAAATTCCCCAGTTCCTTCTCTTCCTCCATTAGAAGTTCTTTGAAAACAATGTTTAAGAATCATCCTACTCCACCATTAAGTCCAAAGGAAGGGAAAGAATTGGTATATAGCTACTCAAGTAGAGAAAAAAGTTCATTCTATAGCACAAGGAAACCAAACTACCTATGATGCTATGGATCTTTCTGCTTTTCTGTGTATCAGCCTTAAAGTACAAAAAGATGTAGTACTTTAAAGTAGTTTTTGGTGCTTATTGAAAAGGTCACATTTAAAATCAGAATTGTCCTCGTCCCACTTGAAAATGAAATGAAAAAAGCTTTTGAAAACTTTCTGTAATTGAGGGTGCAGGGGAAGCAGGAAAGAGCAAGAAGAACAAGGAAGCAGAGGAAAAGTAAATTACTTCTCTTTTGCACCATGGAAAAAAAACAGCACAAGCTTGGTTGTATTTGGCACCCAGTTTATAGCCCAGCAATCTAAGTCTATGAACTTAAGCCTTCATGGATGAGTGCATCAATTGGTCTTTGAATGACTGGATAGCATTACTCAATTAACTTTGAGGCTAGCCCTTTCACGAAGTACAGTTAGCTGCACACAGTATTTCAGTTCTAAAAGGAGAATGTCACCTGCGAAACTAAATTTACAATTCCAGTTGTCTTTCTATCAGCCCCTTCCACAGTTACTACAAACTTGAATAATATGAATGCAGGAAGCATTTAAATAAAAAATGTGTGTTTTCTAGGTTTATTGGCAGGTCTTATCGCTTTAATTACTTTGAGCTTGTCAAAAGACAGGTAGAAGCTCACAAGTAAGAAAATCTATGCCCTGAATGCCACATTATCAGTGGTTTCACTCTCCAGTGAAGGTAAATGTTTATCCTGCTGGGGCAGGAGAAGATGGAAAGGGGTGGGAAAATGTGGCCTTATACTTTGCAGCACACACCCACACACACTCACCATGTTGTCCCTAAACCAGAAAGCTTGCTTGAGGACAGAATTGCAAGGTAAAATTAAATAAAAGGAAGAGGAATCCTCCCAATACAACAGATCA
Source organism: Perodicticus potto (assembly GCA_963574655.1). NCBI lineage: Eukaryota > Metazoa > Chordata > Mammalia > Primates > Lorisidae > Perodicticus > Perodicticus potto. The sequence continues at coordinate 23,395 of CAUYRH010080175.1, read as the reverse complement.
TGTAAATACTGCCATATATATAGTATACATACACACATACACACTCACACACACATACACACACCCCTCACATGTTTTATCGGTGCTTTTAAGTAATTAGGACAGTATTAAATTTTGCCTGTGCTGACACTGCTACAGTCAAACCATCAACCAAAAAGTTCTGGTAAATGTTAAATTCTGTTTTAAACATTTTTAGAAGGCTTATGTATTACCTGGGCTTCAGAAGCCATCTATCACATCCCAAAAGGACTTTCAAATTTCAGAGTGTTAATTTATTGATGACACTAACATATTTCTGGTCAATTTCCCAAGACTGAATATAAGACATAAGAACTATTGTTATGATCGCCAGTGGTCAAGTTGTCATCAATATTAACCAGACTTTGGGTTCCAGAAAGAGAGATGACGAATAAAAAAAGTGTGTGTGTTTTAAGGGTATTAAGGACTATATGGTTTTTACATGATAAGTTGTCTATCTTTTAGTGAAAAACAACATATCCACTTGAATGTAAGACATTTTTTATTTGTATGTTTTCACCAGAGAACTTAGAAATGAAAATAAGCATATCTGGAAAAATTATAATATTTGAACTTTTGCTTTGTGCCGATTGCTGTCCCAAGACACTTGCATGTAGCAACTGAGATGGGTACTGCTGGATGCTTTTCATAGTTGAAGAAATTGACAAGTTAAGTCACTTGTCAAAGTTGCCAAGTTCACACAGCTAACTAGCAGGTGGAATTGGGAGTCACACATCACATTTGATGTCACAGCTCACCCTCTCAACTGCAACCTGTGTCACTCTCTATTAGCAAATGGGCAATATGATCTTTTTTACTCCCAGTTCCAATTTGGTATTGAATGTGAGGAGCAGCAGACAAGACAGTAAGACTCGAAGCCTCTGAAACAATTCACTTAGACCCAAGTCACCTATGAGATGCCCAGTTTCCAGGATCTCAAGCTGGCTCCCTGAGGGGTGATTCTCCTGCAGAGTATGTAGAGAGAAATTCAATTGTGTGTGCCCATGGGAAGATCATAGCCAGTCCTGGGAGAGGTTTGAGTAAGTGAGGAACTGCAGAGACATTCTAGCAGACACAATTTCTTGCAGACTTAAGCAAAAGTTTCTTGTAAGACTGAGACTGTCTCTGGAATAACACGTAGAAAGGTAAATGCCCGGAGCAATGATTAGGCACAGATATCATATAACCATATTGATAAAGAATTAGAATAAACACAAATTCCATGTTGTTACGATCTACTTTTAAAATTGGTAGTTATGAAGCAGTCAGTGTTGTCTCTACCCAACTGTAGAAAAAGGTCTCTGAATTGTCTCCTGTGCATAAGTCACACCGGTGCTACTTTTAAAATGTGAGGTGTGGTTACAGGTCTTAGGGAAAAAAGCCTCATGTTGAAATAGAAAAACACTATCAGCCCATAAGTAACAGACAAAAAGACAATTGTTAAAGGTATGTAGTCTATCATTGCCATTTTCATCTAAATGAAAATAAACACAAATGGTGGAATGAATGTATTTAAGGGAGATAAAGAAACTAGCCCAAAACAGACTGATTAATCAGGAATCATAGGATTTTAGAGCTGGAAACGGTCTTAGTGAGCAATTTCAACCTCTGCATTTTATATAAAAAGAAAGCTAAGGTCAGTAGGATTTGATCTTCATGTGCAGATGTTATCTTCAGCTCTGGGTGCAAGAAACCATGCTTAGGGAGAATGTATGAAGTGAGAACACAAGAGGATGGTGGTAATACGCCGCAAGCTCTGACTTTTGAGAAGCGGGCAGATAAAGACTAGCCCATGGGGGCAGCTGGTGAGGAGCAGGGGAGAGGTAGTATAAAAGCCACAGGGTGTGTGGACCCACCAATCACCCTCCCTCCATCCTTCCTCCCCCTTCCTTCCCCTCCCTTAGAAGGGTGCAGGTAAAGTTTACCAAGTGTAGATTATAAGGGTTTGAATACAATAACTAAGAAAATGCCATGAAGGCTAAGTTAACCAGTTTGGTGAAAATATTTCAGACTGTATATGGAACCAGCTCATTGTACCCCATGGTTGCATTATTGTACACAGCTATGATTTAATAAAAAAAGAAAGAAAGAAAGAAAGAAAGATAAACAAAAAATATGATGACAAGAAAAAAAAAAAAAACAAAGCCACAGGGTGTGACGGCAAGGGAGCCTGAGAAAGAAGGATTTTAGGAAAGAATAAACGGGTATTATAAAAAGAGGTCTAAGAAGATCAGAACTGGAAAATGTTCCGATCTTCACAGATCTTCTAGTTATTGATGAGCGGCGGCCTTAGCTAAAGCATTTTCAACAGCATGGTTATGGAAGATTGCCATGTTTTAAGCAATAAATGGGAGATTTTAAAAAATGTTACAACAGGAAGGGCAGAACCCATATTTGACGTCTGTGAAAAAAAAAAAAGAGAAGGATGAAGCAGTGACAAAGCCTCGCTTAAGGAAAAACAGGGAAGAATGCGAGGAGTAAGCGAAACAACTGGGGGGAAGCCAGGGCCAAAGCTCAGGCTGAGGGCTCAGGCTTGACAGGAGGAGGTAGACGGGGGTCCCCAACCTGCTCTGCAGTGGTGCAGGTGGGAAAGGATGGATACGCACACAGCTAAGTTATAATTTTTGTGTTTAACTTTTAAGCCATGTGCAGTACCTAAGGTTTTAAAGAAAATCCTTTTTGTTTATTGCCTATGGTGAGTCTGGAATGAATGAATAATACATGGCTCAGGCTTAGACCCTTCACTCACAAGGACTTGGCCAAGCTCTTCTTGGCTCTTCTTGGCTGAGCAGGCCTCCCCTCACACTCCCATCCCTTTATTCTCCCCTCACTGGAACAGTTTCCTCATTCTCCAGATCCTTCCACCAGCTACAGAAATTAAGTTCTCACGCCATTAGGAAACACTAAAGAGATTAACAGGGAGGAGTTTAACTATCTCTGATCTTGTGAAGGCTGGCAGTTTCCTAGGCTTGCCAACTATCTATTTTCCTTGCTTGGTTTCTGCCAGAGGCAAGAGCAAACAGCAAACAGAAGAAAAGGGTGGTAGCAGGAAAGAGCATTCTTGAGAAAATTAAAACATGAGAGAGAGAGAAAGAATAGGAAAGATTACTGTTAAAATTAAACCGGAGAGCAGGTGAGCAATGAGAGGTTGGTCACAGAATTAAAAAGTGCTTATGTGTGTTTATTTAAGATTATGTGGATTACCTGGTATATTGGATTATCTAGTTTATTTCCAAATAGTTTCCCTGTACAAACACACCTACTAGATATCTGTTTGAGTCCTTTCCTGAGAACCAAAAGCTCTGTGTGCAAAGTCAATTAAAGTTCCTTGCTCCAGCAAGAGACCAAGGCAAAATGTTGCCTTGAAAAATCACCTTTACCCTGACATTTTAGCAACATCAACCACAGCGTTCTTTAATTATAAAATTTAAGACAAATTTTTCCAACTGGATATTAGATACAGTTTTCACTTCCACCATTTCACCCTTAATCTTAAAGGAATGCTAACCTTTCCTCAGACGGGGAATCAAAAAGCCTCTGAATTATTAATGTTAGCCAGAATTTGCTAATTTGAAATTCACCAGAGAGGCATTGGCAATAGCTATCTAGTTTGAGGGCATGCACTCCTACTAAATTTTCAGGAGTCCTCAGATTTTAGAGCTGTTGGGCAATAAGGCAGCTCTGTTTCTGATAAAGATATAATCATTCAACAAGCTTTTATTAAGCACCCAACACATGCTTGACACTGGACTGTTTGCTGAGAATATCAAAGTGGATGAGATCTAAAATCAGCCCCTTGGGATCTCATATAGAAAGAAAAGAACAATGTTTTAAAAAATTTTCATAATCTGATTTTTTGAAGGTTTTCAATATCATTTTTTCAGAATCCTGAAACCAATGCTATACCCACTGCCTATGTGTTATCTGCAAAGATATTTCAGCATAAATAAACCAAAGGCACATTAAAGTTGGTTGGGCAAAATAAAAGTTCTAGAGAAAGAGGAAGAGACTTCATCTAAAAAACATAAACAAATGAGAATATGAGAAATGCTAAGTACACAACTGTCCAATCACAAAAGGCAGCAAAGAAGCGAGTGCTTGTGCACGCAGAAGCTCACACATGCACACACACTTTAACAACCACAACAAAAATCTTACCTGACTTGCCCACGCCTGCTCTCCCAAATATTGCCAGCTTGACCTCTGCACTTTTAGCCATGATGGGTGTTGGTAGACGATCTACTTTTGTTAAAACTAAAACACTGAACAAATCTCTTTGGTTCTGGCCTTTGGGTTCACCATATCATTATAAATCTCTTGGAAGACTCCACAATCCTTAAAAAACAGATTTGAGAATTCGTAAGTGACCAGAAAATGAATTAATGTTTATTAAGCATCTATCATATACCATACACCGGGCACCATTCACTTTATTAATATTTTCTAATTTGATCTTTTCCATGACCTTGTGAGAGGGGGTATAGTAATTTATTGTAAGTAATGTAATAAATTCTAGATTTGAGTTTAGATCTGTTTGGTTCAAAATATGTGCATTTTCACATGGTAACATTTTCAAAAGTACTTCCTTGAGAAATATTTTCATACAGAACATTGATTCTTGGCAGCAATTAAAACAAATACTGGAAGTATGTCTTTACCACCTGTCTATAAACATTCAATGTGAGATGTGATAGAGTCACTTTGGGATTTCTTTATTTCCCCTTTGGTTTGAATAATATACATTCATATTACTCAACTCCACTGTAATACAATTCAGTTTTGCATTTCAAGATTAAATTTTATATCAAGTCACACTAGATCACCTGATCAAGTCATATGACAGACTTGTTCCAGGAAACCCTATATAATACCCAGATTATATTTTAGATTTTGCTGGACACAATGCCTTAGCATACAAAAGATAAAAGTATTGTGCTACCACTTGGTAATTGACATTATGTAAATGTAAGTATATTTGATATAGGTTGGTGCTACAGGAAAATGATACCTACATCCATGGAAACATAAATTTAGAAAGTGCCTTGGGAATCAACCAAGGGAATCCTCCAGCCTTTGAAGAATCTCTCCTTAGGAGTAGAAAACCATCCTGTGCCCGACTTTCTACTTCCCAGTTTAAGAAGCAGGTTCATTACTTCTAAAAGCTGCTTCGTGTCTCCAATTAGGAGAAACTATTTTTCTTATATTGAGTTCTAATTTGTCTCCCTATGTCTTCCACTCATTTGTCCTGGTTCTCCCTCTATGAAATAGCTCAAAACAATTCAACTTTTTCTTTAACCCTTCAAGAATCCTATTATCTAGTAGCTTCTGCTTCCTAGGAAAAGGAGGCCCAGTGTGTTTACTTGCCTTTAACGGGTTCTATGTTCTTATGTTTTTTTGACCCTTATCTTCCCTTCTCACCATATGCATTGAAAAGTCTCTTCAATACTTCAGTCACTCCAAAAACTTAGTATCCACTGCATTTTACTTTGAGATATGACCTGAAAAAATGATGCAGCGTAAATTCTCTGAGATTTGCAATATCCCTTATCTGTACTCAGTGGTTGTACTATAGCATCACCACTCACACATTAAGGCTCCCGTCTTCTACATGGACTAAAGACTCCCCCATTCTGAACTTCTTCAATCAATGGCTTCAACCTAAATACAGTAGAACCTCTATAAGGGACTGTAACAAACTGGTCAACATACAGAGGTGGTCAACATAAGGAACTGGACCTCTTGTATTGATGTGTACATGCTGGTGCATGTCCAGTCTATAAAAATTAGGTCAACTTAAAGAGGTGGCATTGTAGGGAGATGGTCATCTATGGAGGTGCTACTGTATAAGAGTTCGGTTTTTAAACCCAATCACATCAGTCTTCGTAATTCATCCACTTTTCCAGTCTATAAGGATAACAAACATAAGTCTGTTATCTAAATGTGTTAACTGCTCCTGCTAGACTTTTGTCATCTACAAATTTTTGAAAACAACTTCTCAAGAGAAAGGAAAAAGCGAAAAACCATCTGAAAAGTGTTTCTACAAAGACATTAACATATAATTGTTTTCTCATTATATATTTAAGCCATGGAGCTAAACCTAACAAATTTTGCATTTGCTGATTTTCAAATGTGCCAGAGCTTTCTCTGAAGAAAAGGTCAACATTAACATTAGCTATTGTTTACTTCATCCCTCAAATGAAGAAACTTAGTAATCATTAATAGTACAAAAACCAGAAGCTGAAACATCTGCAATTTGTCCAGTCCCATACTTCTGGCTAAAGATAAAAGAATTTCTTTACTTGTCATTTTATATGTATTCTTAAGAAAAGGCCCCTGTGTTAGGGTTCAGTGCTTCATCACAGAAACATAATATATTGAGATACATTAACTACATATGTTCTGAATGAAAATAGATGCTAGCAAGCACTTTTTTAAAAACAAAGAACATGCAAGTGTCTGGATCTAGTATAAACAATAATTTGCTATTTCTTGCAAAACTGTTCATACCCATGTTTGTAAAATCCAAGTAATTATCTGTCTGATTAATGTTTCATGAAAGTAGCCATCAAATGTATTTTTTTAAAACTAGTCAAATATTTCAGAATTCCCCCCCCCCAAAGGCCTCAAAGACACAGGAATTTCACTAAGGAAAAAGAAATTTATGGGTTTTTTTTTCCCATTTATAACCTAATAAAGATACAGCTGGTGATTGTCAACCTTGTGATATGTTTAGAAAAATCACTTAAAGGAAGGCATGAAACTGACACAAGTTCTTCAACATTTATTTCTCACATGAAAATGCAAGAAGTTACATTTAACCAGATACAAAACAAAGATAAATGTATAAATTGTTGTAATAAGTAAATTGTTGCCAAGTTTCTGATGTTCAATAAAATTCATAATCCGAGGTTTTCCATAACACGGATCTAAGAAACCTCGTTTGTTCTAATTTGTGCTGAAATATTCTGACTAGGTCTAAAACTTGCCATTCACTTTTTATGTGGATAATGCTTTATTATGACAAAAACTTTTCTGTTCCTATCACTCCTAAAGGTAAAGTCACACCTACCTATTTAGATAAAGGTATAGTGGTTTTTTCCCCTGAAAAATAACAAAAATTAAAGGAAATGTTAAGAAGAAGGAAAAAAAAGTTGGTCTCCAAATATGGAGGTATTATTATGAAAAGCATTTATTGATTCATTCCACACTTGTGCTATGCCAAGAGAAAAAAAGATAGTTCCCTTTGAGGAGCTTACATTCTGTTAGACCTATGACATTTAGATCACTAATAACCTTATTTATTTACTTATTTAAAGAAAGGTTTAATTCCTAATATATTGTTCCCAAGACTATATTTACCAAGGTTCATGCTTCCTACTTCCTCCTGATGGGGGAGGGGTAAGCAAGCATCTTTAAAAGGTAATTGTGTTTCTAACTTCTGTTTTTATGGTCTCATCAAAATAAAGTGCAGCTGCTTAAGGGAAGCAAAGACCCTAGCCTGGTCGTGGGAATGAGAGTCTGTTTTCTTTTGGCAGCCCCATCTGTGGCTCTGAAGTCAAGTTTTTCTAGTCTCATTACCAGGAATTCTCCTTCGTTTTATCATAACTCAGCACCCAGTGTGCCGAGGGTAACTGTACAAGCCCCTTGGCTGCAGCGTTGCTCCGAAATCAACAGGTACCTTGCGATGATAACAAGCCCACTGAGGACTGTAGGTCACTTGCTTTCAATCCTAGGGAATAAATGCAGCCTAAGTCAAAAGGGCGTTCTGGTCTCCGCTGAGAGAGCGCTGTCAACCCCTGTGCTGGCGTTTGCATCTCTCTCAGAGAACCCCAAAGCCATTCTAGGAGAAGGACCCAGTGACCGAGAGGACTGACTCAGAGGCCAAGCGCTCAAGGGCTTGGGTAACTCTGCAGAAAGTCGTCCCGAAAGAGCCACCTGGACACGTGTGTGACACTCACCTGTTCACACTCTCCAGGCCGGGTGAGCCGCGGTCCCCTGCAAGTTCAGAATCGGTCCCCGGAGATCGGGAAGCCCTCCCACGCTGCGCAGTGGGCTGCCTTTCCGAGTGGCTGGGCTGCGATCGCGGGTGGGAGCCGCAGGAGCAGCGAGTGTCGGTGGCCCGGCGAGGGTCTCCTCCCGGGCGATCTCTCCGACTAGCGGCCGAGGGACTGCGGCAGGAGGCGAGCTCAGCCTGGCGGAGCCGCTGCCTCGGCCGCCAGGATGCTGCAGTGCGGCGCTGCGGCGCCCCCTACCGGGGCCAGGGGGGCTCCTCCCGCGCTGCTGCCTCCCGGGCCCCAGAGCCGGTGCGCGAGACCGGCGCGGGCTCCCCTTTTTCATTGCTCAGTTCCAGCCTCTAGGCTCCCGCAGGGGGCAGCTTTCCTTGCTTAAGACCTTGCATGCGAGAGCATCACCGCGTGGTATTTTCTGTGCCTTTCTTCGAATGTTCCCTGCAATATCCTTTTAAAGTACGTTTAACTATCTCCGTGATACCCAAGAGGACACCAAGGGAGGTAAATAACTAGTCCAAGGCTAATAAATGGCTGGAATGGAATCCAGGCTAGAATAGGAGCAGAGAGATGCTAAGAAAAACATTAATACTGAATTCAATTGAAATTCGTATTTATGTTTTTGAGAAAGTTCCAAAGGCCTCACATCCTCCTCACAAGATCGGCATTTATTAGATTTACACTGGAATCATACCCCACCAGCTCCGAACCTAACAGAGATAATTAGTGTGCGTGCTGTGCTGACTTTTCTTTCATACGCCTCCGCTTATTTGATATTTGCTCTCTCCCCTGGGATAAGCGCTGGTATTATAATTACCAGCCTTTCACAGATCGGGAGGTGAGCTTTCAGAGAGGTTCAATGATTTCCCAAAGACTATGAAACTCTGAGAAAAGAGGAGGCTATTTTCCCCCCTTCCAAATCTGGATGTTTCTACCGGGATACCAGGTGGCCTCCAGAAAACCAATGCAATATAGAGCTAACAGGGGCCTAGAGCAAAATGAATAATCTGCAGAGTGGCGCTATTAGAAGGCAAGTAACACTGAGGCAGTTTCCAGGGCCGGAGCTGCCCTGGAAAGTTACTGCAGCCACAAGTTGTGGGTCAGGCGAATGGATCTGTGGCAGAGGGTGGGGTTGCCTAGGAGCAGAGATTGCCTTGCTAATTCTTTGAGAGTTCAAACCTTGTGTGGTTTATGAGTTTCCTCATCACTAATTTCTCCTCTCTTCCCATAGATGTACATGCCTGGGTTACATAGATGCCCCATCCTGGATCCATCCTTGTGCTTGTGTTGTACTCATTAATTTCTAAATCTTCTATGTTAAACCTTGAACTTCCAGAAGCCAGGAATGTGTGTCTCTGTATTCCCAGAATGTACTGTAGACTTGGCATATGGTAGGTATTCAAATAATAATTATTGAATGAACAAAGACAAAATACAAGTTGTGATAAGATGCATTTGAGTTTTTTACATGCTGAATTTGGGATACACTACCCAGGAAGAAATTGAACAGATGGGCCTGAAGTTTAGGCAAGAGGCCTGAAGGAGAGATAGAGATTTCAGTGTCTCAGCATGCAGATCTTTGAAGCCTGGAATGTGAAAAGAACTGCCCAGGAAGATAATGTAAAATTTTATAGACCAACAGTATGGAATTTTGTGACATTAAAATGTTCAGGTTTCACACACGTCTTCCCCCATTAAATTTTCTGTTTAGGGAAAGATTTAGTAAAAATATCTATAATTCTACATATATATAAACACACACATACATATATTTATACATATAGAGAGAGAGGGAGGGAAAGAGATGCTGTCAAAAAATTTTTGAATACATTTTAAGAAAGTAAAAACCTGTAATTGTAATATTCAAGTCACATTTGACTCCTGCAATTACAAAAGACACAAGATATAATATACAAGAAAAATGTTATTGGTTTATATTGACTATAACAATTTTTTCTTTTTTTGAGACCGACTCTCACTCTAACTCTGTCGCCCTCGGTAGAGTGCTGTGGCATCACAGCTCACACCAACCTCAAACTCTTGGGCGTAAGCGATTCTCTTGCCTCTATTGCTTCTTGCCTCCCAAATACCTGGGACTACAGGTGCCCACCACAGCACCCAGCTATTTTTTTGTTGCAGTTGTCATTGTTGTTTAGCTGGCCCACGCTGGGTTGGAACCTGCCAGGTCCAGTGTATGTGGCTGGCACTGTAACCACTGTGCTACAGGCACTGAGCCAAGTATTATAATTTGAATACGGTGTTTTCCTTTCTTAAAATATGTACACATTTTTTGACACCCTCTTGACAGAGATTGACATTGGAATTCTCACTTTACCACTCTTATCTAATACCACTTATTAAAGAGGACTCAAGCCAGGTCCCATTTGTGGCAGATCTCTGGGATATTTTCCATGGAAGCTGTTTCTCTCCATTTTTCTGCTCAGCCTGTATAAGCCAGCACCCCTCTCAACCCGGGAGGTAGTAGCGTGCACACCTGCAGTTCTTGATGTGTTGTGCTGACAGATGAAGTAGCTACACGGGAGCCTGACACCCATTGCCTTGTATCTTCCGTATGTGCCTAATTCTAAGGGAGGGCTCCTTTGTCTCAAAAGAAGCAAAAGGAAGCCATTCTCCCCTGTGCTGCCTGCCTGGTGGACCAGTAATGAGGGCAGAGGACACTTGCCACGACAGTCCAGGAAGGACTGGTGAACAGGAAGGAGAGGGAAATCCCTGTCACGTGCCAGTCTCTCTCTTAGCCTGGCTTCAGCTGAAACGTTTAACACAAAACTAGTAGATGAAGAGTCAGTATAAAAGCAGTCTCCAAATTACAAAGATCTGATTTGCAGGTAACTCCCACTTAAGAACAGAGGCTATTCATGTAAGTCTCTGAGTTACAAACATCTGAATGACATACGATTGGCACTTACGAGCAAAGGCTATTACAGGTAATAGGTAAATGTACCCAACAAACCTATGAACCTATCTTATTCATAACCTGGAGACAGCCAACTCCAAAGCAGTTAGAAACTGGAATTTTGTGTGTATGTGTGGGTAGCTGTTAATCATGTTCATTGTGAATAATGAAAGCAGTAGGAAAAAAATACAAAGATGTAGAAAATCACCTCCAAAATCACACATCCAGAAATAACCATCGTTACCATAAGGGGACTGTCATCATTCCAGATACTGCAAAACATAGACATATTGATACGCAGATATGTTAAATGGCATACAGATACACTAAGTGCCATCATATTGTAAGTGCTAGTTTTAATTTAGAAGTACACATAAGCAGAAGAAAAATTGAAATTAACCTTAAAGAAAGGCTGAATATTAGATTTTACTCACCTCATGAGATATTTCATGCTGTAGATTTCTCTAAAGTTAAAATTTCTACATAAAATCAGATCTGAATTCACTGTGCTTAACCTTAAAGGTTTTAATCAATGTCACTGACTTTTTATTATTGAAAAAGGAAATGAGTTTTTTTATTATGCACCACACTTTTCCTTCCCTCCTATATGTTTACATAGATATTATTTGTTTGTTGTTAAGATTTATAGCATTTCCATTCCACCCATAACTCTCATTTGCAAAGTGGCGAATATAGTTTTATATTTAAATAGATTTATTTAATTAATTGTTTTAGCATAGGTTTTTCTATAATTGAGCCTTTATTTTGAGTCATCCCTTGATTTCTTCATTGCATGATGTAAAAGGGTCTTTCAGTTGCTGTATTGTACAATTGAGAATACCTACCTCTTCCTTTCCTTGTTGTTTTTAATTTTTTTTGTTATTAGCCAACTTTTTCTTACAATGATCTCTTCTTCCTTTTTTCCTTCATAGCATATTTTTGTATGTGCTTCTTTTTTAATCAAACAAAAGCTTGATAATTAGGATCTACAGACAATTCAAATTAATCAACAAAAAAAGACCCAACAATCCCATATATCAATGGGCAAGAGATATGAATAGAAACTTCTGTAAAGAAGACAGATGAATGGCTAAGAAACTTATGAAAAAATGTTCATCATCCCTGATTATCATAGAATGCAAATCAAAACCACCCTGACATATCACCTAACCCTGGTAGGAAGGGCCCACATCAAAAATTCTCAAAGCTGCAGATGCTGGCATGGATGTGGAGAGAAGGGAACACTTTTACACTGCTGGGGGGACTGCAAACTAATGCAACCTTTTTGGAAAGAAGTATGGAGAATCTTCAAAGCACTCAAATTAGACCTCCCATTTGATCCTGCAATCCCATTAAAAAATCCTTTTATTATAAGGACATTTGCACTAGACTGTTTATTGTAGCTCAATTTATAATCACCAAAATGTGGAAACAACCTAAATGTCTACCAACCCAGGAATGGATTAACAAGCTATGGTATACCATGGAATACTATTCAGCCATTAAAAGAGATGGAAACTTTATACTTTTGCATTAACCTGGATGGAGGTGGAACACATTCTTCTTAGTAAAGTATCACAAGAATGGAAAAGCAAGAATCCAATTTACTCTATTCTAATAAGAAGGCAGTAGAAGTGGGGTGTAGGGAAATGAGGGAGTGGGGATAAGGGAGGAGGGAAGGGGATGAGGGGTCATGGTGTATGGCACACCTCTTGGGGCAGGATGCAATTATAAGAGGGATTTTAACAAATGCAATCACTATAACCAAATTCTTTTTACCCTCAATAAATCCCAAACAATAATAAAAAAAATTATGGAAATACAAAGAAAAAAGAAATTATACTTGCTGTAATACATATCAAAAGAGTTCTTCTTGGCTCCATTCCCACCTTATGTGAGACCTGTTTGTTTTTCCTGTAAAACAGTGTTTTGAAGGTGAGTATTGCATTCTGGTCCACCATCTTGAAATGACAAGTTAAAGGAAAGGTAAGAAGTCTGAGTCTCTACATAGCCTCTGTTAGAGGCTACATGCTCTGCTTTTCTTCTGAGGTTTTATTGAAGATCCCTCATCCCAGGATTTTGTGCAGACAGTCATGATAAGATACTATTCCAAAGAAAAGATTTCCTCAGACTTGAAATTGCTTCCCACCTTCATTGTTGGAACCCTCTACCCTCTCTCCTAAGCTTTTTCCACCATAACTATATACTGCATCCACTCCTTCCATCAGAAAAGGATATGGATATTTGCTCAGTTCATATCATGCCAGATTTGAAGATATTCTTTTTTTTTTTTGGCAACAGTTTCACTGTGTCACCTTTGGTAGAGTGCCATGGCATCACAGCTCACAGCAACCTCCAACTCTTGGGCTTCAGCGATTCTCTTGCCTCAGCCTCCCAAGTAGCTGGTACTACAGGTGCCCGCCACAATGCCTGGCTGTTGTTGTTGTTGTTTGGCAGGCCTCAGCTGCATTCAAACCTGCCAGTTATGTGGCTGGCACCCTAACTGCTGAGCTATAGATGCTGAGCCTAGAGATATTCTTAATTAGTGGAAAGAATACTCAGGATTTGATGATGCAACTATGCTACTTCTGGAAAACCAGGGTTATTTTTTATTTCCTTAGAAGACTGATTTTGAAGTTTCATTTAAAAATTATACTTTTTTCCTTGTTTTATTACTGATATTTATTATTTTTGACTTTGGGGTGGGTATTTTATTGTTGTTACTGTTTATATATTAGGCAAAGGCAAGTCTGATTGATTTTGAAGTTTCATTAAAAAATTATACTTTTTTCCTTGTTTTATTACTGATATTCATTATTTTTGACTTTGGGGTAGGTATTTTATTTTTGTTTCTGTTTATATATTAGGCAAAGGCAAGTCTGATTTTAGCTGTGATTGAACTTTTTGCTTATTGAAAACAACTACATATAAAAGCTGACCAAAATATACAAAATGGCTATTTGGAAGCACTGGAAAACAACCAAGGCAGGGCTGCAAACCATGTTAGAGGGAGTGTACTTGATTTTAGCATCACATTCACCTAACTTTTCTCCTTGGGGGCATTTAAATTTTCTCCTTGGGGGCTTCTCATCCAAGAAAATGAAACACAAACAACAATAAGAGATTACACTTCAGGACTACTAAATCAACTGGGTTCAAAAGGTACAGAGTGTCAGAGAGCACAGCCATAGAGAGAGAACTTCAGATATTTGCATGCAAACGCCCCTGGGATCTTGCTAATTCCTGGGATACACATGGTGTGCTGAGTCTCTGGGATCCCTAGTGAAAGAACAGCCTGGAGTCGGAAAGCTCCTGAATCCAAAGATCTAAATTACATGGGTTTCAGAGTGCTGAGAAGACATTAGCGTTTGAGCCTGGCCAGAGTTCAGAAAACAAGAGTCTAGAGTCCAGTGAAAACAAGAGCCTAGAGTCTACAGACATTTAATTGAGATCTCAACGAGACCATATCCTAGTGGTGAGGACTATGCCTTAGGAATAAGGGCTATCCCCTAGGAGTAAAGGTAAATCTGAAATACATCACATCACCCATAACAAAGACCAAAATGGGAACTTGACAGGAACAAATCTAATCCACCAGTAAATTAACTGCATACCAAAACAAAATTTAACACTTGAAAAAGTTAAATGTTTGAGACCCTCCCTAACTTCCATGTATAATGTCCAGGTATTAGTCTGCTCAGGCTGCAGTAACAAAATACCACAGAATGAATGAAACACAGAAATATATTTCTCATGGTTATGGATTAAAATACTGACAAAGTTTCATCCTGAGGCCTCTTCTCTTGACTTGTAGATAGCTACCATCTCACTATGTGCTTATATGACCTTTTCTTTGTGAGTGAATGGAAAGAGAAAGTGAACTTTCTGATGTCTCCCTTTATAAGGAGACTGATCCTACTGGATGTGAGTACCGACCTTATGTCTTCATTTAGCTTTAATACCACGCTGAAGGTTTTATCCTCAAATAAAATCACATTGAAAGTAGGCTTCAGCATATGAATTTGGGGAGGGAGGCACACATACAGTTCATAACACAGACAATAAACATTTCCAGGCAGGCAAGAAGCTCATTACTGATACTCAAAAGATAAAAGTTAATACAAGAAGACAATAAATGACCTAGATACTAGAATAAGTAGACAAAGACTTCAGAATTCCTAGGATTATTATGCTAAAGCCAAGAGGGGATAATGGCCTAAAATAGATAAAAATATAAAGTATTTGTCATATTTTTAATTATTTAAGGCATTTAGCAGAGAAATAGAAACTGTGAAAAGGGGCAGTGCCCATAGCTCAGTGGGTAGTGTGCCAGCCACATACACCAAGGCCAGTGGGTTTGAACCCAGCCAGGGCCTACTAAACAACAATGACAACTGAAAAAAAAAATAGCCAGACATTGTGGCAGACATCTGTAATCCCAGCTACTTGGGAGGCTGAGGCAAGAGAATTGCTTAAGCCCAAGAGTTTGAGGTTGCTGTGAGCAGTGATGCCATGGCACTCTACCCAGGGCGACAGCTTGAGACTCTGTTTCCAAAAAAAACCCCCCAAATTGTGAAAAGAATCACATAAAATCCTTAGAACTATAAATAAATAATTGAATTTAATAACCCATTTGACAAGTTTAACAATGAACCAAAAGATTAGAAAATAAGATTAATAAATTCAAACATATGTCTTTAGAAAATATCTGAAATGAACTACAGAGAAAAATAAAGAAGTGAAAGGCCAAAACAGAACATGAGCAATACAGAATACGATCAAAAGGCCTCTCACACACATGTAATTAAAGTTCTAACAAGAGAAAAAAAAAAGGAATGGGCTGAAAAACAGTAGCTGAAGAAATGATGGCTGAAAATTTTGCAAGAGTGATGGAAAATGAGAATCTCCCAATTCAAGAAGCTCCCTGAAATCCACGCAGGATAAATAAAAAGAAAATAACTATACCTAGGCACATCACAGTCGACTTATTGATAATCAAGGTACAGAGAAAATATTAAAAGCCCCTAGAAAAACAAAAAAGACACATTATATTCAAGCTAAAAACAGCACAAATGACTAATTACCTCTCAATGTAAACTATGGAAAACAAAAGACAGTGAAAGGGTATCTCTAAAGTGTCAAACTAAGATTCTATATTTTTAAAAATAAATCATTCTCAAACTAAATTTGATTTTATTATTTTACTGATTTATTCATTGAAGGACAATAATGAAAGTTGATGCCAGGTAGAAGAAAAAAAAAATCAAGTAATAACCAGCAACTTCTGATAATATAAATATATTGGTAAAAATAAATGAATATTGACTAACGAAAGTCACAAGTACTAAAATGTTTTGTGGGTATAGAAGACTATCTAGAAGTGAAATATATGATGGTAGCAAACAAGTGTTGTTATGCTGTTGTTTCTGAAATGGTTTGAATGCAGCATAATCACTAATTAGAGACAGGATAATAGTTTAAGAGTATATTTGCTATTTCTAAGAAAACTAAGAGAATTTGAATATATAACCAAAAATGTTAATGGAGAATATAAAATGAAATATAAATAAATATTTTGTTAATAAGAAAGATGGCAAGAAAGAAGAAATAAGATATCTTAAATCCAGCTATCTTAATAATTACATTAACTGTAAATGCACTAAACATTCCAATTAAAGGACAGAATTTGTCAGATGGGATTAAAAACGATGCAACTATAGGATTTTACAAAAATCATGCTTTAAATACAGAGACAGGGATAGAATGAAGGTACAAAGAAAATAAATGGAAGATGTTCCATGTAAATACTAACCAAAGGGAAGGTGCAGTTCTGCAATTGGGCTTCATTTCACACTATACATGCATGAAAGTCAGCCCAACACCCATGTCCTCAATCATGATGCTCCACTACATTTTTTATGCCACCGAGTTAATTTCTTTTGGTAAGATTTCCTTGCCTGGGTCAAACCTGATTGCCTTCATTCTTTCCCATTCTCAGTTCTCCATTTGCTATTGTCATGAACACAACAACAACAATAATAGAAATGAGTATTGTTAGAGAAAAGTAAGCTATGGCTAAGATTCTGCATCTCTTTTGGACCGAGGTGCACTTTGAATCTTCCTTGCCTCCTCTCCACACACTCTATGGTGGGCAGGATTGCGGATTGCTGTAATTTTAGCCCCTTTTATGAGGAAAGGGAGAAGACAGCAAATGCCAAACAGGGCTCCAAAAGTAAGTTTCTAAGTGAGCAGATTTTTGAACCAATATCCCTGAACTAAATTCAGTTCTTAAGAGTCTATCTCTGTTTAAACTATTTTTTCCAGACCACTGGAGATTAGATTCTCCTAACAAAATTGGATTTCTTATTGAATTCTTATTGCTTTTACTTTTAGTGGTTTTTAAAGTGGGCAATAGAACACTTCCAAGATCATGTGTGGGCTTGTTAGTAGTGTGCAAGAGAGAAAGCAAGAAAGAGAAAAATAGAGACTATCTGCTGATAGTAAATGCAGTTTAGTTATCATTAAATCTATATAAACACAATAGTTACATAAGCTGGGATCTTGAAGAAATTAATCAATTCAAATAAAATGGTAGAAGATTTTACTGGAGGTTAAGTCTGCTTAGATTATATCAGATGATCTTTAATAAACTGACAGAAAATTAGAAGCACATTTGCAAAGTTCTGACAATTTATTAGATCTGAAACAACATATTAAAAATAAAATTTAGTCAACCACAGGGTCAATGTGAAAAGATAAGTTTATTTACGTAGGAAAGTCCACATGGGTTTCCACTTCCTAACTCTGTCTTCCTTAATGACATACGGAACAATTCCAAACAGGAACATTTTTTAAACTTCACAAAGTCTGCCTTATCATCTACAGTTTAAAAAGGTCAGGAAAATGCCATGAAAGTTATGTTAACCAGTTTGATGAAAATATTTCAAATTGTATATAAAATCAGCACATTGTACCCCATGATTGCATTAATGTACACAGCTATGATTTATTTAAAAAAAAAAAAAAACAAAACTACCCAATGAGCAGGGGTAGTTTTCTATCTGTTCTGTCTCCTATATAAGGTTGAAAAAAGAAACGATTATTACATGAAATAGTGCTTTAATGACTATTCATTTGACATTGTAGGTGTGGGCTGGAATGAGAAAAAATAGCGAGGGGGGACAGTGGGCGAGCAGGTGCAGAAAGCTCAGGAATGAGAATGGCTGACATCTAATAACATCCACCAGCTGATGTAGATAAACAGCCTATTCGGGGGGAAACTGTGAACAGTGGGAGATAGTTTTACTTAGCATTTATTCACACTTTTATCATAACGCCTGGCATAGAGATGCAGCTCAATTCATTTGCAGCATTGCTGAATAAAATAAATGCAATATAAAAGCATAATCTGTGGATAATTTAAGCATAAAGTAAATACATAGTAACTTCTGGTTTAATGTTTCATCTGGCTCTCTGTCTCTGGCTAAGTTTCTTCAAAATGCAACTAAACTAAATGCATGTATATATCAAAGAAGACACTAATAAAGAGGAAAACTCATACCAACACCAGAATCTGAAGCCAGCACTCAAATAAAACCATCTACTTAATACACTTGGAATATACTCTTCCGCCTTTTTTTCTATGTATTCACACAGAAACACACACACGCACACACACATAAACATACATTCTTTAAATAATGTTTACATATTGGATCATAATCTATAAATTGTTTTTTATCTCACGGTGCTTTATGAGATTTTTTTCATGTCACTACAGATGTACCTCACTGATTTCATCTGTGTCATGATATTAAGGAACCTATGTACCAAACACAATTTATATAATTTTTTAACATCTATAGATATTATATTTTTAAATTAGAAATCCTACCCATCACTTTTATAAATTAGAAATAGTCATGCAGTTAATTCATGTATATTGACATAAGGTTTCTCCAACACAACAACAAGATATAGTAAGTAAAATCTGACACCAGGTATGTTAAAAAATCTACATAGTTTCTGTGTGGAGAACCACATGACTTCATAGTAAATGCATGAAGGACGTAAACAGATAAAAACACCTGTAGGGAGAAACCAGGTTTGGTGTTGGTAGATAAGGGGAGACATTAGGCTCATCTCTAATGTTTTAGTCTGTTTTGTCTAGTTTATCTTATAATGAAGATAAGTGTATAATACTAGTTGGAAAATTTTTTCCTTTAAAACATAAGGAACATATAAACTGGAAAGGTACTATGTGTATTCTGGAGATGGTTGGAAAAGTTCGTCAAGGGAAATTTGCCCATCTGCAGCAAGATCATCAGTGCAAAAATGTAACTGGGTTGGCTGGTACAATTCCGTCTCTTAAGTGAACAAACACGGAGGGCTGCCTCATATGCTAGTCCCCGGGGGTTGTGAATACTGTTTTAGCCAGCTTGCTCATGAAGGGTGATGACAAGGAAGGCATGAAAGTCAATTAAAAGATACCGAAAAAAATGATGTCACTCACGTCAAACTGTGGGACTGCTGTCAGTCTCGGCACAGCAGTGCCACACAGGGCTGGCTGCACAACGCGGCTCCCTTCTTACAAACGCCGGATCCCAATATAGTCAACTCTAGGCTGCCTTGCCATCAGGTGCCCCTTTCCACGTCTCACATAGACGTTACCTCTAGTTTGTTTCCATTTCCTTTTAACTATATGATAACACTGACACATAGTATCCTAGAACTTTTTGAAAACAAACACTAAAATGTACAGTTTACTTTTAAAATATCCCCAGATCTCAGAAGTTCAGGGGCAGACAAAATAAACAAATAAAAAGCTGTATCTGGGTGTTTCCCCAAAACAGTAGAAGAAAGCAATTTCCCTCCCATTCTAATAGCTTAACGATGTGTGATTAAAGTGAACTTCTAACAGCATAAGAACTAAAACTTTTCCAATTCTGATATAAAAAGTGATTGTTACAGCTGAGAAGGAAACAAGGATCGTCTAGGACTAGCGGGAGAACGTCATCAATCCAATCTGGATCATGTAAGACAATAACTTTGCATCCAGTGCACAGAGAGATGGTTGTATCAGCCACTGCTTCTAAGGTTTTTACCAGTTCTCTAACAAGGTTAAATTGCAAAGTACAATAATGTCAAAAAGCTACTACGCAAATGCATTTAATTATCCCTGAGTTCACCATATAGCACAGTCATTCTCAGATTCTACATTTTTGTTTTCACCACAAAGTCTATGGTGAACCTCCTTAAAAGTGGCCTTCGTAGACACCATCTAACCATTTTGTTAAGATTCTGAAAATCACTCAGCAGAATTCTTATCAAAACTATTTTTAGAAATTTTGAAAATGTTTTAAAGATTCATGTTGTTGCACGTCATATAGCCTGATGAATGCACAGCAGGAAAGGACAAATTAGAGGCTTTCAAGGGGACTGAGCCTGGCTGGGGGAAGAAAAGGGGAATGAATGCCTTCCACGAATAAAGCTCTTACATCTACTCTTATGGAATTCTTCAAAATGCTATAGGAACATTGACCTAATATCAACTGATTTGCCACCCCTACTAGAGAATCGTGGGAGGGACTGGGGTTACACAGACCTGGCAGGACAGGCAAAGCTGAAAATACACAGATATTAAAGCCTAGGGGGTTGTAAATGACAGAAGGGCAGAGAGGCAAATTTTTATTAAAGTCAAAATACAGGAGCAAGTATCTTGAACCCAGAGACAAGCAGGAGCTAACTCGGGCAGGGGCTAAGTAAATAATCTATTTGACAATTGCTTACTCTAGAAATTCCATCCTCTTTTTCTGTTTCTTTTTTTTTTAATTTTTATTAAATCATAATTGTGTACATTGGTGCAATCATGGGGCACAATGTGCTGACTTTATATACAATCTGAAATATTTTAATTGAACTATTTAGCATAGCCTACATGACCTTTTAATCACTATATGAAGACATTTATATTCTACCTTTAGTAATTTTCACTTGTACCCTTGAAAGATGCACCGTAAGTGTGATCCCACCAATCACCCTCCCTCCACCCATCCTCCCCCCTCCCCTCCCCTCCCTTGCCCCTTTCCCCATTTCTTGTGCTATAACTGGGTTTTAGCCTTCATAATGTGTATATATTAATTAATTAAACACAACAATAATAAACCCAAGGCTTGTTAATATAAATGATGTATTTTGATGAAAATAACTATTTCTAAAAACAACTAAAAATGTAGAGACAAGCAAAGAAGTCATTTATATTTTTGCAAATGTCTTCAATTTCTCACTTAATTCTTTTAGACTATTGTAATGCCATATGTCAGGTAGCCTCTGGAATAGTGCAATGGACGCCATATGAAAATAGGGGTGAAAAAGGCAAATCATATCATAGAATTATTTTAAAAATAGATTTGACTTCCTAGACTCCCCCAAAGCATGCAAAACTCCAAGGAATTTCTGGATCACCCTTGAAGAATCCCCAATGTAGGTAATTGCAGAAGAGCTAGAATAAGTGCAAATACTCAAATGAGTAAACAAATGAGTAAGTAGGAGATAAATTAAAAAAATGCAAAAGCCCCGTTCCTGTTATCAAAACTTTTTGTAGATATTCTTTAGGTATTGTGGATGTTCTGAATGCAACCTATATTAGCTGAGTAAGCGTAACTCAATCAAGTGTTTCTGATGAGCCCTATCCTCAGCCTAAGCCTGCTTTTCAAGTCTTTCTTCTCCACCCACTTGACCAGCAATTAGTGGAAGAGTTGGTCATGACTGAAATAAAACCAAACAGAGCTTTGCCTGTAATTCTCACTCAAGAAGAATTTCTTTTTCTCCTGCAGATCACTCTAACCATGTGAATTATCAACTCATTCACTTTACAGAGAAATATTGGCTTAAAAGAGCAAAAACAAGCCAGTATATTTATATATGTATATGGGGGTGGGGATGGGGAAAGAGGCAAAGGAATAGAGAACACAGCATTTCTAAATTTCAGTTACCATTATTTGGCAGATTTTATTTTCTAAATAGTTCACAATAGTCGTCCTGTTAAGAGTCTGTGTCCCTGTGAAAGATCTCTATAAAGAGAACTGTGAAACTTTAAGAAAAGAAATAACTGAAAATGTTAACAAATGGAAAAACATACCATGCTCATGGCTGGGAAGAATCAACATTGTTAAAATGTCTATCCTACCCAAAGCAATATATAATTTTAATGCAATTCCTATTAAAGCTCCATTGTCATATTTTAAAGACCTCGAAAAAATAATACTTCATTTTATATGGAAACAGAAAAAAACTTGAATAGCCAAGACATTACTCAGAAATAAAAACAAAGCAGGAGGAATCACGCTACCAGACCTGAGACTGTACTATAAATCCATAGTGATCAAAAAATCACATTATAACAAAGACATCTGTACCAGAATGTTTATTGCAGCCCAATTCATAATTGCTAAGTCCTACTGTGAAGCAAACTTATAGGTTTCATATGAAGGCTATAACCCAACTATAGCACAAGAATATGGGGAAAGGGGCAAGAGAGGGGAGGGGAGGGAGGAGGTTGAGATGGAGGGAGGGTAATTGGTGGGGCCACACCTATGGTGCATCTTAGAAGGGTACAGGCAAAACTTACTAAGTACAGAATACAAATGTCTTCATATAATAACAAAGAAAATGCCCTGAAAGCTATGTTAAACAGTTTGATGAAAACATTTCAGATTGTTTATGAAACCAGCACATTGTACCCCTTGATTAAACTAATGTACACAGCTATGATTTAATAATAAAAGAAAAACAGCGGGCAAAGACACAGGACATGTATCGAAAAAACAAAAGAGACACGCCTTAGTTTTTCTTTGATACATCTATTCCCCAAGTTTATTCACTTCAAAAACCTAATTACAGTTACTGTTGTTTGTGTTCTATTTTTTGTGCCTCTCATGTGAAAAATAAAAGCAGGGGCAGGACGCAGTTAAAGCAATGCATACAGGAAGGTGTATGGCTTTAAAAATTCCCATTAAGAAAAGAGAAGTTAAGAATGGAATAAATTTAACAAAAGATATATTAGACTTCTATATGAAAATTTGCAAAACATGGCTTAATAGAAGCTGAAGAAGACCTAAATGAGAGAAATATACATTGTTTACATAAAAAAAGAACTCTATTTGGATGACAGTCTGAAGCATTACAAAAGTTGTCCTTATAACCTAAAACATTTGTACTGAAGCACTGAAGTAAATAATTTGATGCAATAAAACTGCTAGAAATTCTGGATTCTCATATTACAAGCAGTCTCCAGGTTAAGAACAAGGTAGATTGGGTAGGTTTGTTCTCAAGTTAAATTTGTATGTAAGTTGGAACTTGTATATTTACCTATTACTTAGTAGCTTCCATTTGTAAGTGTAAATCGTATGGAAGTCAGCTGTATGGAAGTCACAGCCAGGGATTTCCTGTGATGACC
>CAUYRH010080174.1:0-33913 GCA_963574655.1 Perodicticus potto | reverse complement strand
AAACACACAGAATTGTGCTTTGACATTACTATCATAATTTATTATGTTTTTTTTTTTTTGAGACAGAGCCTCAAGCTGTCACCCTGGGTAGAGTGTGGTGGCATCACAGCTCACAGCAACCTCCAATTCCTGGGCTGAAGCAAGTCTCCTGCCTCCGCCTCCCAACTAGCTGGGACTACAGGCGCCCGCCACAACGCCCGGCCATTTTTTGGTTGCAGCCGTCATTGTTGTTTGGCGGGCCCTGGGCTGGATTCGAACCCGCCAGCTCAAGTGTACGTGGCTGGCGCCTTAGCCCGTTGAGCCACAGGCGCCGAGCCAGCTAACTTTTTTAATTATATTTTTTTAGACAAGTTTATGGTTTCCTACCCTGTTATACATTCAATCAAGGTCAAAATTCTAGGCTTGGCACATGTAGGTCAGTGGTTAGGGCGCCAGCCACATACACCAGGGCTGGTGGATTTGAACCCAGCCTGGGCCTGCCAAACAATAATGACAAATACAACAAAAAAATAGCCAGATGTTGTGGCAGGCACCTACAGTCCCAGCTACTTGGGAGGCTGAGGTAGGAGAATCACTTAAGCCCAAGAGTTTGAGTTTGCTGTGAGCTGTGATGCCACAGCACTCTCCTGGGGGTGACATAGTAAGACTCTGTCTCAAAAAAAAAAGATTTAAAATTTTACACTAATGTTTTTTAGACATACTGCCATGATTATTTTTTATGAAGATTGCTCTATCTACTATTTTGTTTTTACACACTTCCTCAAAAAGGCATAATTTGGTACTTCTGTGAAGAGGAAGTAGCATCCTTATAAGTAATTTTCAAAGTTCTTTTTGACAACTTTAAACAAAAACAACTGCAAACTCACCAGAATCTTTTCAACACATTTAATCCTCCTAGATATATCTAAACATAAGATTCTTCAGTCAAATAAACTAAATCAAATAATTTGATATAATCAAAATAAAAGGAAAATGCATTTCCTAAAGTTGTATGAACCAAAATGCTACAAAGGGCTAAGTATGAAGATTTCACACAGAGATGAAACAAACAAAAACCTTCCCTCCAATGTCATTTGAGTTTGAGAGAAAGAAGATCAGATAAAAGGTCATAAATTTAAAACAAAAACTAAAATCATATTTTCATAGAGCTGAAATTGACCCTAAAAAACTAACCTCCTTCATCTGACAAATGAGGAACCAACCCAAGATTCAGGGACTATTTTCTGAGTACCAACTATGGGCCATTTGCTATACAAAGACCTTTCCCACTTAACTGTCACAACTTCCCCATAAAACAAGTTTTATTATACCCATTTTACAATCAAGGACAAAAAACTGACACAGGAAATTAGGAGTAGAGCTGTACTTATAGCCCAGATAGTCTAGACATCAACTTCATTGCTCCCTTAGCTACACCACCTACATGCAGTATGTTGAGAAATTGCTCAATAAGATGCAATTTTATTTATGTTTTAATATTTAAAAACATTATACATGGTATATATAATAATGTAGTACCTTGAAACTTAAATACAAGACTTTTCCTCTACCAAAAATTAAAATTAAAAAGCAGAGCTCCTTAAGAGATAATTTCAGGCCGGGCACAATAGCTCATGCCTGTAATTCCAGCAGTCTGGGAGGTCAAGGCAAGTGGATTGCTTGAGCTCAGGAGTTTGAGACCAGCCTGAGCAAAAGCGAGACTCCCCTCTCCAAAAATAACAGAGCATTATGGTGGTCACCTGTAGTCCCAACTATAGGTGACTGAGTGAGACTCTGTCTCTAAATAAATAAATATTGTTTCTTCTTGGCTGCTAAGAAAAGGAGCATTAGCAGTAAAATGTTACATTCATGTTATGGCCCCCCAAGATATAATTACACTGAAGCTCCAAAGTACCTAAAACCTTAGCTATTCAGCTTCTAAATTACTCAGTACAGTATCATTTACTCAAGTCCCAGCTGGCTATTTCTTAAGCTTATGGTCTATTCTTAAATCTGGACTTCATTAAGAAGGATATGGAAGGATTTTCACACTTGTGGAAATAAAGAAAGATATTTCAGCATGCCCAGAGCAACACTGACACCACTGCAGGCAGTAACCAACACCCACTTCCTGTCAGGTAAGAAGAAAAGCATGTCAGCCGGGGTCATTAAAACTGAGACCTTGTAACTGTTTGCTTTCTTTAAAAAGTTTAGACAGAAACATAGTTTAAAAAATCAATGTAACAAAGTGATTTTTGGCAACTCCAATATCTAAATTCCTTTTAAAATATCTTACCCTGAAATATCTTACAAGGACAAGCCAAATTCAGATCTTGCTAAAAACACAAAATGGGATTCTAAGTCAGATGTTCAAATAACTGACTTAAGTTCTAAAGCTACTTAAATTAAGTCAATAGATGTGTAGACCTCACAACTAGCTAAGAAACATTTCTCTGCGCAGGAAAACTAAGCAGAATCGTGAGGGGTTTTTTGTTTTTTTGGGTTTTTTTTTTTTTTTTTTTTTTGACAAGCAATTAAAAAGGATTCTAACAACTTTACTGAAGACATATTGCTACTGGGGGCATGCAGGGAGCAGGAAAAAGTAAAAAGAAAGAGAAATAGCTTCTAAAAAGAGTGGGTCATTTAAATAGGTGCCTTGGGCAAATGCTAAGTGTGGTGGTTCTGTTTCTTGTTTTGTAAGAGGGCTCTCCTTTTAAACATAACCACAATATCATATTCACCCTTTAAATAATCAAATATCCAGTCAGCATTCAAATTTATCCTATTTTCCCACAGAAGTATGGCTTTTGTTTGTTTGTTTAGGTGAAAATGCAAATTGATTCACTACAATTAATTTATGTGTGTCTTAATTCTCTTTTAATCTATGCGTTTATATTTCCTCCTCTTTTTCTTTATTTCTCTTGCAATTGATTTTGTTTAAAGGAATGGGGTTTCTTCTTGTTGTTGTTGTTGTTGTTGTTATTTTTCTGTTAGTGTCCCATAGTCTGGATTTTGTGAATTTCATTTCATTTCATTTTTTGAGACAAGAACCTCACTCTGTCACTTTGGGTGCCGTGGCATCATCATAGCTCACAGCAACCTCAGTCTCCTGGGCCCATGAGATCCTCTTGTCTCAGCTTCCTGAGTAGCTGGGCCTCAGGCACCCACTACAACGCCTGGCTAGTTTTTCTATTTTCAGTAGGGATGAGGTCTCACTTTTGCTCAGGCTGGTCTTGAACTCCTGAGTTCAAGGAATCCACCCGCCTCTCCTTGCAGAGTGCTAAAATTACAGGTATGAGCCACCACACCCAGCCAGTAATTTTTTACTTAATAAATATGTATAAGATTAAAAACAAACCATCTCCAGACCATCAATGTCCTGCACCACAAAACCCATCCAGGCTTTCACTAAAGTCTTTGCCACTCCGGAATACACATACATGTTTGTTTATGACAAGTAACATACAAATACTCTCTTCACACAGGGGTGTCATAGAGACAGAAGGACCCATAAGGCAACACCTTACTTTATGCTTCAATACTTTGGGGGAGAAGGTAGGTACAAATTACCATGTAAAAGATCATGCTTGTGCAACAAATAGAAACTGTGAGTTTTGCCTAGGCACAAACTCATTAATTCACATTTCCAGGACAGGACATGTAGTTCCCATCAGAAGAACTCATGTAAGAAAGATTTGTTTATATATAAACACCTCTCCTACTCAGTCGGGATACTGGATATTTCCTTCCTTACCTCTTTATCCTAGTAATATGAACCCTATGACTCAGTAAATTTAGTCCCAGGTTACCTGCCAAGTACACAGCCCGTTACTCACCTGGGTTGTCTTCCCTTCTCATATGTTGCCTAAATCATTCCCTTCCTCAAATATCAGCTGAACTCCTTCCAGCTTCCCGACGCCCCTCTTGCTGACTTCATCCATCTCTGGACTTCTATATCCCTAATCAGTACCCCCAAGCATAGTATGGCTTGCACTGCACCTGGACTGGTAGCTGTTTCAAATGCAGCATGTATTCAGTAAACATTTGATGACAGCGGTTCTTGTACAAGGCATTCAATATCATCTCTACTAGAACCTAAGGTCCACGTGGAAAAGGGCCTCTTGCGGTACTACACCTATTTCAGGAAGCCAGAGCACAACAGCTAAAGACCTGCACCTTGGAGTCAAGCTTGCCCAGATGTGACTTCCAGAGCCAGGTGACCCTGAAGAAAATTCATCTCTCAGTTCTCACTTTTTTCATTTTGAGAATGAAAAGATGATAAGCCGCTCTCCCACTGAAATGTTAGAACTTGATTACATACAGCATGATTATTATCTTGTCTCCTCATTCCCAATTCTCTATGTCCAGTTTCTAACAAATTTTTGTATCTGTTCTAACCTGTCCTTACCCTTTGTGGAAAGAGGGAGAGCAGAGAACCCCAGCAGAGTCATTGCTATGTAGACGGAGCTCCTTAAACACTTCTTAATTGCTTGAATACATAGGCTGCCCGCTGGACAATACTGAAGGTCAATATTCCTCTGACCTGATCCTTCCCCTGTAAAGACATGGAACTTGCTCATAATGAACCACGGTGCTAACCACCCCAACAACCAAAGCCTACTTTGAAAAGAGGGGAAATATAACCAGAAAAGATAACACGTAATGTTTAATCTTTTGATGGGGCAGAAACCTTTCTCTTACTTTTGTTTAATAACCCAGGATAAAGAAGGAAGCTCTGTTTACAAAAGTGTTTCTAATTTTTTTTGTTTGAGCACTTCATTAGTAAAAAAAAAAAAAAAAATTTGAACATGTACATATATACACACATATATATATTTATTTCATTCACTTAACAAATACTTAGTGAGCATTTACCCCATTCTAGGTGCTGAAGATACAGCAGTAAAAGAACCAAACTAACAAAACAGTCCTTGCCCTGTTACCTGTACTTCTTCTACACCCAAGTTTTTATTTTTTAAATGGGAGAAAAGGGAAAATGTATAGTAGGATGGATATGCACCATGCAAAAAAATGTTTTTAAATGGACAGGAAATGCGGCCTGGGCATTTTAAATAGAGTGGCCAGAAAAGGACTCCCTGAAACGGTAAGATCTGAGGAAAGACTGAAAGAGGGAAGAAATGCACAGAAGTGTGAACGGCAAGGGCCTGAGGCAGGGGTACAGCCGGCGTGTGCACTCAGCAGAGAGGGGGCCAGTGTAGCTGGAGCAGAGCAGCCCATGAGCAAACAAGAGGAGGGAAGTGGAGGGACTGAGTGTAGGAAGCCTAACGGGTCACTCTAATCACCTTAGCTTTTACTCTGTGTGAAATTAGAGGGTTCTGAGCAGAGGAGTGACTCTGCTCAGTTCCATCACTGTGATGGCTCTGCTGAGGGTGAATGAGGAGCACAGGCCAGAGGGGGAAGACCAGTCCTAGGCTGCTGCAATAATCTGGGGGGTGGTCTGGCCAGGATGCAAAAAGTGAAAAGTAGCACCAAAAGGAATACACAGTACTAGTATATAACATGCACTAAAAATACATAAACATTAAAAGGGATTTTTTAAGAAGATGGGGTCTCACTGTGTTGCCCCGATTTGGCTTCAAGCAATTCTCCACTTCAGCCTCTCAAGTAGCTGGGACTACAGGTGCATGCCACCATGCCTGGCTAGACATGATTTTATTTTTCTTTTTAAAGAAATATGAATTCTAATATTTTGTTTCTAAAACTCAAACTCAACAAAACACCTTGCTCATCCCTGGGGTACAGGACCCCTTCACTTTTGGAGGCCATTATTTAACAAAGCTTGGTTGGCTGATTTGTCCCCGCTGACCTGAACTGCTGTTGTCTTTCTCAATTTACACTTCTCCTATGCTCACTGCAATATCTTACTCCTCATCTTGCCAATCTTAGGTACCAAAGCAAGTCTCCTCCATAGAAACTAACCTATCTGCACATACAGAGGCCTCTTGAGAAAGTTTTTGACCATGTCAACCACACTCAACTCTGGGCCACCAGTTGAGAAATAAACTCATTAGATGCTGGTGTTGTGCAGTTCAATGAAACAGGATTTTGCATGGGAGAACCCAGGGTCTTTGCTAAAGCAGCACCTCTGAGGAAGGTTAAAGTGGGGCCCAGCTTAAAACAGTTCACACAAGTCAACCACAGGGTCTACATGGATTGTTCCCCTGCTCTACAAGAAGCTCAAGAGGATTCTCAAAGGACCACACTGAAAACAGCCCCAGGGGTTCTGTATCCCCACCACCAGGCTCCTGAGATCCCACAAGATACCCTTCTTGAGGAAAGGACCTCTGGCCCTTAGGCAGAACTCAAGAAACTCTAAAACTACTGCCACCTCCAAAAAGGCGTAAGGAAATCCGAAGTTCATGGAAGACAGGTACTTTCTGAAACAAGATTCCATGAGCTGAACAGAGGCTGACACTGAGATATACAGAGAGCTTTCTTAGAATGTTAGAGCTTGAAAACATTTAAAGGCGTCTCTACCTGCTCTCATTTTACAGATGAAGAAACAAAGGTCCTTGCTCGAACCATATAACCATTAGCACCATGAGTAGAGTCCAGGTCTTCTGATTCTCAAGATGGTATTCTTTTTTTAAAGAAACTACAGCAAGTTTGGCACCCGTAACACAGTGGGTAGGGTGCCAGCCACGAACCCAGCCAGCCCAGCTAACCAACAATGACAACTGCAACAAAAAATAACCAGGCATTATGGTGGGCATCTGTAGTCCCAGCTACTTGGGAGGCTGAGGCAAGAGAATCATTTAAGCCCAAGAGTTTGAGGTTGCTAAGAGCTAGCACTCTACCAAGGGTGACACAGTAAGATTCTGTCTCAAAAAAAAAGAAACAAACAAAAAGAAACTACAGCAAACAAAAGCACTTTAATATTGAAAGTTTTAGAGACAGATTAGAATGTGATTGAATTTTCATGTCTAGGCCTCAAAAAGATGTTTCTACCAATCTCCCTAAGTTTCTAGAAGCTCTGGAAGCTCCCTTACAGCAAAATATCCTTGTATGATAGTATTAAAGATACCTTAGAAATTATACTATCATGTTTAAGATTCACTGAGATGGCAGTGATGGGACTTTAGGCTTATAAACAAAAAATACAAGCAAACATTGGCTTAGTAAAGCCTAAAACAGCCCAAAAGTAGACTATATAGTTCTTACTAGCTTAGCTCAACTAGTAGAGTTATAAACAATTTTTAGTTTTGAAAATAGGAGGCAAGTGAAAGGATTGTTGAAAATTATGAACATGATAATTAAAAATTAGATTCATGGGCTCGGCATCTGTGGCTCAACAGTCTAAGGCACCAGCCACGTACACCTGAGCTGGCGGGTTCGAATCCAGCCTGGGCCCGCCAAACAACAATGACGGCTGCAACCAAAAAACGGCCGGGCGTTGTGGCGGGCACCTGTAGTCCCAGCTACTTGGGAGGCAGAGGCAGGAGACTCGCTTGAGCCCAGGAATTGAAGGTTGCTGTGAGCTGTGATGCCACAGCACTCTCTCCAGGGTGACAGCTTGAGGCTCTGTCTCAAAAAAAAAAAAAAATTAGATTCATGAATCATCAATTTTAACCTCTTGGGTTATCAATCTTTTTTTACAAACATGAACACTGGTTAGAGCAAATACCTTCTCTCCTAACCTCTGAAAGCAGCCAGAGCCAAACAAGTGTTGGTAAAGCGTAATAAAGGAATAAGATATAAAGTGGGCAATCTATTAAATGGATAACCTTTGACTTTCTATAAATTGAACTAGGGAAAAGAATGGGAATCAGTTTCCAAACCATTGACATTGGTTCAAACCCTCTTCTTAACCTGAAGTTAACTATTTGACTTTGTTACCTGGAGAGCCAAATTAGAGCTCATCCGCAAATACACCCTTCGTAGCCACACTTGTAAGAAAGATGAACTATGTTAAGAGCACTTGTCCCCATCAGAGGCACTGAGTCACAGAACGGAGAGAGAATGCTGAGGCACCAGAAAGGCATCCAGTCTAACCTCTTTATTTTACAAAGAAGAGCCTGGCTGTAAAGGCTTCCAGTCCAACCTCTTTATTTTACAAAGAGGAGCCTGGCTGGAAAGGTATCCAGTCCCACCTCTTTATTTTACAAAGAAGAAGCTGGTGCCCACAGAGGTTAATCTGACTTGCCAAGGGTTGGCTAATGCACAACATATGCCCCCTCTCCCTTGTCGTATGCCCCCATCAAATGCTGATAACCAATCTTCACACTCTACTCCATCCTCCACAGCACAGGTAAGAATTCCTCTGCTACACAGCTCCTGCCACCCCTTGACCAACTAACTGATCAGAACTGATGTGCCAGATGGAAGCTATTTTCCAACTCTGGCCTTACACCAAGTAATAAAACAATCTTTGTAATACCTGCTCAGGTGCAGACCTGACTCAAAAGACAGTGACTGGTCTGCTAGTCAAACCACATCACTGTCACTGCCAACTCCGAGGGGAGTAAACACAGAGTTGCTGTAAGGTGACCATACATGCAGGTGTGCCTGGGACAGTCCTGCGTCACATCTGTTTCCCAGCTTAATATCTAATAGTACTCTCCTATCCCTTCTCAAAAGTGTCCCAGTTTGGATAAAAAAATTTATGGTCATCCTAATTCTAGGTAACACCTACTTGTCTACCAACCTTTAGAAATGTTTGTCTGAGCGCATGGTATGTCAGGGGAAATAACCACTGAACCAGTCACTAGTAGTTTTCCCATACAAAAGGACTCTCAAACAGTCTTTGAAAGGGCCTCAGGGACCACTGTTTAAGCCAATCTTTTTTATATATTGAGCTTCACTATGGAATTTTCTTTGGAGAAAATAAAAAGGAGTACCAGAGCTTAAACACATTTGGAAACCAGATTATCAGATCTCTGTATCTCTTGCCTGATTTTAAATTATTTCATGTTATACTTTAGTAACCTACAAAAATACACATTATCTTTTTGAAATATAAATCTTTTTAAAGAATCTTTTAGTCCTGATCAGGAGCAATGGCTCAAGCCAAGAATCCTAGCATTCTGGGATGGCAAGGCACGAAGGTGGATTGCGTGAGCTCAGGAGTTTGAGAACAGCCTGAACAACAGTGAGACCCCCATCTCTACTAAAAATAGAAAAACTAGCCTTATGTCATGGTGGGCACCTGTAATCCCAGCTACTCAGGAGGCTGAGGCAAGAGGATTGCTTGACCAAGAATTTGAGGTTGCTGTGAGCTATGATGCCACTGTACTCTACCCAGGGAACAGAGTGAGACTGTCTCAAAAAGGGTCTTTAAGGCTTGGTGCCTGTAGCTCAGTGGTTAGGGCACCAGCCACATACATGGGGACTGGTGGGTTCAAACCTGGCCAGAACCTGCTAAACAACAATGACAACTACAACAAAAAAATAGCTGGGCATTGTGGGGGGTGCCGATAGTCCCGGCTACTTGGGAGGCTGAGGCAAGAGAATCTCTTGAGCCCAAGAGTTCAAGGTTGCTGTGAGTTGTGACACCACAGCACTCTATGGAAGGCAACATAGTAAGACAGTTTAAAAAAAAAAAAAGGAAGGATCTTTGAGTACTATTTCTGGAACAAACAATTGTGCCTTTTTGAGCTTATATTTGCTCTCTGTTTAGGAGAAAGTCAATCAATCTAGAGCTAGATAGACCTTGTGTGCTAGTGTTGGACTTATGCTAGAGAAGTTCTTCACATATTTAAGAGAAGCTTAAGTTTATTTGGAAAAGTCACTGGTCTACAGAACATGAATATCAGCCATGTGTGCAAGTGAAAGATATTATATTATCACATGGAAAGTTCAAAACTTTTACCTGACTACCTAGACAGAAGACTAGAAGAAACCATGTCAAAATGTCAAGAGTAGTCATCTCCAAGTATGACTTCACAGGGTTTTAACAATTTTTGTTTTTCTTTATCTAGCTTTCTGACTTTCCTACAATGACTGATATTTATTTATTAGATGAAAAAAAAAGACCAAAGAAAAAATATCATACCATTCACCAGGATACGGAGGTGGAAAGGCTAATCGGACAAAGCAGGCACAAGCCAGGCAAGAGCACAGGCCTCAGAGCAGCTCCTTACTCTGAACAGAAGTGGGTGTGGCCCCACCAGGGAGAAGGAGCATAAGGAATGCTGCACATCCAATGGCTTCGCTGAAAATAAGAGCAGGAACCCGTCAGTCCTACACTGCACTGCCCTTTCAACTATGAAAAGTATAGCCTTGTAGTCAGAGCACCACCTGTCCCATCAGACTGCCCAGGTAGGACACTACTAGGTCACTTACTAGGCGTGTGACCCTACACAAGTCAATTAGCCTTTCTGTTTTCGTTTTCTCACCTATAAAATAGGAATCACACCACCACCTCCTCCTAGTGTGGCCAGGTGGATTAAGAGAGATGATTAATGCCAAAGACCCAGCACACAGTAGGAGCACAAGAAACGGAAGACATTATTAGGTCTCTGCATGGAATACCAGCCCCTAAGTGCACTCTCAAAACCATGTGACTGGATCCTGAAACAACCAGAAAAGGGTCTGAAGAATAAAGCCTTTCTCTTCCCTTCTTCCCTGCGAGGCAAGACTGCAGCATAGTGTTTGCTTTAAGGCCAGGGCTCCAGGGAGTGATGGAAAAACCAGGGCAACCCAATAAAATATGCAACATGTCCTAAAACCCCACACTATGGGCTAGAAATCCTGTTTTCAAAGTTAAAGGATTTCTAGTCTCTTGCCACTGCCATGGCTGCCAGCCACCGCCTTTGGCAAGGAGGTGAGTGACTCAAGTGTGAACTAGGACTTGGCAAGGGTACACCAAACCAGAAGGCCTCCAGGCAGGAAGCTCCGAAAAGGCCACCTGCTGAAACAGTTTGTCTACCAGCAGCCTTCGAGATGGAGGTGCTGTGCTGCTGTCATTAGCAAATTCAGATAATACTGGACATTTCAAACGTCTAACACATTTATCACCCAGGCTTTTCTTTGAAAAACAAAAAAATCAGGGGAGGAACCCAGGCTGAAGACTTGGCCACACACTTAAAATCACTACAGTGTCTTAACTATAAGTCATCAAGAACATCCCCCCAAAATGCCATATTAAATCAAATTGCAAAGAGCTTCATGGCTATCTTGAGCCAAAATGCATCACATTTGTATGTAATAAAATCTTACTACCCAAACTTAAAAATTACCTCATCTTACCAAAGACACAAATAAACCTCTGAATGTCCATCTATGAGGAAATAACTACATTACTATTTTAATGACATAGCTCAGTGTGTTTTATGCTGCACAGATGACCAATTTCTCCCAATCTGCCTGAATTTTTCCACTTTCAGCCCCACATGCTACACAAACCAGGATGGGTGGTCCCCCTCATAGTGCAAGAAAAATGATGTGTCTTGTGAAAAGCAAAACAGAAACAACACAGTTATAAATGCAGAAGTGCTAAATGCCACGCTTGTTTGTAGCGATAGCTTCCAGTTCCTTTTCATAGAAAAAAAAAAAATGCTAAAAACCACACTGGCCTCTCCCTTTTCTCTCTCTCTTTTTTAACTCTCCTAAAACAGAGATGGTAACAGGCATTTTCCTTCTCTTGCAAGAGTAAGACATCCCTGCAAGGTTGACTAGTGAAGTGGTGTCCACTCCCCCTACCAAGCTCCTGTACCCAGCTTTAGCAGGACAGAAAATATGATCATCTGTCACCTCTTACTCTGCCACATTTAAAGACAAACAAGACAACTTGTAATTCAGGTTATCCACACCAAAGATGCGTCCTCAAACTAAAAATCCAAGACCCTTAGCAAAAATCAAGATTCACCTCCCAAATAAGGCATTTAAGACGCGAGGGAGGAACTAAGAAGTGATTGTTTCACAAATAGCTTCATGGAGAACAAGATGCTCCTATACAAACTCTAAGGTAGGAATTTCAAGTAGGAGCTCCCTACCCACATGAAGCAGCAAAACTCTTCTAGCAGGGCACTAAATAAATGCTTTTTTAAGTGAGTCAGTGAGGTTAAAACTGACTTCTAAGAATTGAGAGTTTCAAACAGAAAAGGTAAGACTATTTAAGGCAAGAAAGACCACACACTTCCTGGACATAAAGCTATAGGGAAACCATCATTGCTCACCACCCCACCCTACCCAGACCACTGCCCCACCCAGTCTCCCTCTGACTTTGCTCCAAGGTAGACAGGCAATTTTTAGATGTTCTTGAATCGTAAAACTCTTTAGGTTCTTTTTGTGTATCAGGAGATAGAATCAAATCAAGACTGTGTGACTTTCTCTCCATAGTAACATTAGTTTGCTGGGGGTGGGGGGTAGAAAAAGATGAAAGGAGGCGTATGTAGAAACAGTTTAAAAGGCAAACATCTCTGAAAGCTCTACTCTAATAAACCCTGAAGAATAACTTTCTTTCCAAGCCCAAATAATACACTCTTCACTAGGGTTGATCTTGATTTAGAAAAGTATGCTTTCTTGTAACTCTTTCAACACATCCAACGAGAGCCATCTTATACAACCTCTGGCAGAAAGCACAAGAGTTTGGAGGACAGAAAGGAGAACATAGTCTCAGCTCTGCAGGCCTAGAGCTGTGGTCCTTGAGGAAGACCTGCTTCACCTCTCCAGATATGCTTCTTCATTTAGAAAATGAAGGGACTAGTTCATCTTTAGACTCCTTACAACTCTAAAAATCTCTGTAACATTCTTTCCTATAGGGATTAACAATAATGCCTATTAGAACTATTTTTTGTACTTTAAAGATTCAGGAACTAACAGCCAAGTATAATAACATGCATCCAGCAAAGATGACAGGACCAAGATACACTAAAACTGTTAAAATCTAAAATCAGCAAATGTCTAACAGTTGGCAAAATATGTGAGCAAAAGGTGGAGGAATCCTAATAACAACTTACAGTTTTAAATGCTCTGGAATCAATGAGAACAAGCAGATTCATCACAATTACCAGCTGCTCTTCCTGCTAAATTTAATAACATGAGTTTTAACTCAGTGATTTCTCCCTTCTCCCCGCAAAAAACCCCACAAATAGAAAAAAACTAAAATTTTGAATCTAAAAGGAAAGAGAACAAATCCTTGTAAATCATTGACGGATTGATTGCATTTAAGTTGCAGGATGTTCTGGCTGGATACTAGCTAGAAGCACCAGATGCAACCCACTTGAGAAGTTTGAAATGTTTAATACCAAGGGCTGGCACGTGTGATCCCGTGTGTCAAAGTCAAGACTGCCTCTGTGCCTTCCGGGACCCTAAAATGACGTTCATTTTACTACCCAAGAATAAACGCCCGGGTGGGAGGAGAGGCTTTTTCCTTTTTGCGTGGAAAGAGATGCAAAGAGTTTTGTCATACAACTTGAATACGCGGCTATAAGTGTCAATGTCCCAAGAGCAGCAGAGTCCCCAATGGTGGGTGTTTCCATACCACAGACCCCGAACCAAGGACGGACAATCCAATTCAGAAATTCCCCCACCACTCCCAGCCAGGACTCCAGAACCGCCCCGTGTGGCGTCTCAGCAAGGAAAGCAACAAAGCTGATGGGCACAAGCAGACGGTGGCCCACCGCCTGTGAGTGGAACCTCCGACCTGACTTCACCTCTTCCCTGAAGAGACCTGCCAGAGCCGAGATTGAGGTCTCCACGGGTCCCCATGCCGCACCATGCACACGGCCTCACGGCTACTAAAGAGGAAGTCAGGATGTCAGATCAAACGGATAAAGACAGCTCCACCTCACAGGAGCCGCGTTCTGGGCCGGACTCCGGCTTGGCTCGGGGAGGGGTCTCAGGCTGCGATCCTTTCTCCCCCCGCGTCCACCTTCCTCCCAGGCGGCGCGGACCAGCCTCCCCCAGGAAGGCACGGGCCGGCGGCGCCCACGCTGAGCAGCAGGGCAGGGGCCGGAGGGGCACCTCGAGCCTCCCCTCCCCCTGCCCGGCGGGCCCGCGTCCAGCGCACGCACCCGCACGCCCGCGCCCCGGCTGCGCCCGGCGCCCGCTGGCCCTTCCCCGGCCCCCGGGTGCGTCGCGGCCGCCGGAGCGGAGCACGCAGTTCCGACGGCCCAGGGCGGGGACCGCGCAGCGGAGGAGAGCCTCAGCCGCCGGCTTCGGAGGCACCCGCGGCCGCACACACTCCTCCCCTCCGGCGCGAGTAAACAGCTCGCGGGCGCGCTCCGCGCCGCGCCCCCATCCCCCCGCCGGGCTCCGCGCCGCCCCGCGCCCGCGCGTCCCGCCCGCCGGCGCCGCCGCCCCCTACCTGGTCGGTGAGTTTGAGCACTGCCATTCTTCCGCTGCTTCGCGCGCACGCACATACAGGTCCCCGGTCCGCAGATGTCACACCAGGAGCCGGGGAAGCGGAAGGGATTGCCAAGGGAAGGGGACAGAATCTGGCTCCCGAATTTGACAGCCCTCCCCCTGCTCCTCCTCCGCCGCCGCCTCCTCCCGCCGAGAGGCTGACACTGGCTAGTGGGGTTTGCGGCCGAGCCCGCCCGCCTTTATACAGGAAGTACCGGCTGCTGCCAGCCGGGCCGCCACTGACATCACCGCGCGCTGGCTGCTCGCCGCCGCGCCGCCCGGGCCGACGCTGCCTCCTGCCGCCCGCAGCCGCGCCGCGCAGCCCGCAGCCCCTGGCGCTCGCCCGCGCCCGCACCCGGCGCGCCGCCGCGGGGCCAGACGGCCGCCTGCTCTCCGCACCTGCACTCCGCTCCTGGGAGAGCCGGCCCGGGGCCCGGGGCTGACCGGGAGCCGCCCTCGCAGGTCTCACAACCTTCTCACAACCTGATGGGCAAGCCGGTGAGGACACCCCCCGAGGGAGCGAGAAAGGCTGCCACTCACACGCCACCAACTTTAACCCGGGAGGCTAGGTCACTCCCCCTTGCCCTAATCCGGAATCAGATTGCTGCAGCCCTCCAATTATCCCACCTCGGTCAGGGGCCACGACTCTGATGCTCTTTGTTTAATGCAGGAAGCCCTGCATACTGTGTGAGGCTTTGGCGACTTTTCTCACACATTTTGGGTTGGGGGAACAGGAGCTCTGATCCTTCCTTTCATGCTGTTCTCCAGCCACCTTCCAGCTAAACATTAGCTAGCTAGCTAGCTCCCTCCCTCCGCCCCGCTCTCCCTCTCCTCTCCCTCTCTCACCGTTGTTAAGTTCAGATCCCCCGGGTTTGGGATTTTGGCGCGTGGAGATGGAGCAGAGAAACTGGAGCAGCAAAGCAGTCCTAAATCCTCTAACTGATGGGGCGTTGAGTGTCTCCAGCAGTTCTGACTGCTTCGTTTCTACAAAATTCAAAGTTACTGTGCTGTTTCCTGAGAGAAGATAGCTGTCATATACCATGGGATATAAACACAATGGTAATATTCGTAATCATAGTAGTGTTGATACTTGTGCAATTTGGAGCACTTATTCATTCAACAACTATGTACTGAGTGCCTACCTCGTACCAGGCACTCGCTGCACAGAGGAACAAACGGGGAGCATAAACTGTCAAGATACTTTCTCTCAGAGATGCCAACATAAACCACCCAGTCACTGCTAATGAATGTAATTACAAACTGAGATAAGGGATCCCAGGGAAAACATGCTTCTGAAGGAACCCTTGACAAAGGAATCAGACCAGACTATTGGGTGAGGACAGGCTTCCCTGAGAAAGTGAGAGAGTTGAGATCTGGAGGCAGAAGAATTAAGTAGGCCAAGTGGGAGAGGAAGGGCTCTAGGCAGCCCCTGGCAGTCCTAGTGCAAACTTGCAGGGAAGTAGTGAACAGTGCTGAAGAACTACTAGAGCTACAGAGTTCCTGAGTCAACATCAAATATCTGCTTCTGGTTCTGTTCACTCACAAAGTAAATGTGCCTTCATCCTTCCTATGTTCAGAACCTCCCACGTGATTCCACAGGAGACTGTTGAGAAGGGAGTAATTTACTTGGCATTTTCCCATTTATCATCCAACCACTCTGGTTGGTGCAGCAGCTAAATCCGAAATGTACTTTTTTTTTTTTTTTTTACAGACAGAGTCTCACTTTGTCACCCTTGGTAGAGTGCTGTGGCATCACAGCTCACGCCAACCACCAACTCCTGGGCTTAGGCGATTCTCTTGCCTCACCCTCCCAAGTAGCTGGGACTACAGGCCCCCGGCCAATGGCCAGCTATTTTTTTGTTGCAGTTTGACTGGGGCTATGTTTGAACCCGCCACCCTGGGTATATGGGGCTGGCGCCCTACCCACTGAGCCACAGGCACCGCCCTAAATGTACTTTTATTTGTCCTGTAGATTATGATTCAGATCATGCAGAGAAAGGGAACCAAAAAGTTTGCTCCTGGCTTCCACTCTGTTGTGTTGCATGTTGCAAAATTCCAGTGTTGCATGGAAAAAAAAAAATCTTTCCAAGATCTCTCTCCAACACAAAACAGATTATTTATGTTGCATCTATGAGGCAATTCTTCACTGCTATTGTTGGCATATCTATTTACTGATATTATCCTACATGACTTTGTAAATTAACTGAATAGGACACTGAATTCTCTACTTAAATACAGCCATCTTTTAGAGCAGTGGTTCTCAACCTCCCTAATGCCGCAACCTTTTAATACAATTCCTGTGGATCTTGATCCACAGGTTGAGAACCACTGTTTTAGAGTGATCACGGATGACTTAATTTGGAGCATTCACTCAACTCCAGTTTGGTTCATCATGGTCATATATCTGCAACATAAGTTTTTAGGGCCAGATTTGAAAAAGGAAGGAGCAGGTCTCAGCCCAATCAGATCATCATCCTCTTCTTGTAGCTAGTATTTTTAACACTCCCCTTAGTATTCTGAAAGCAATTTATAGATAATATTAGCTATCTATACAGATTTCAAAAATATATATATAATGACCAAATTGTACAATAAAGGAGAATTTAAAGGAAAGTCATTTATAATTCATACGTATTTTGTTAGGTAAGTGGTATAGCACAACTCTCTTAGAAAACAAAGCAATGGGATACTTGCACTTATACATAAAAGTATTGTGAATGAGAGAACTACAAATGCAGAAGTATAGTCTTAGCAAATCGAATTTCAAGATTTGTGTAGTCACAGGCAATGTGAGTTTGTGAAAGTTGACCTTGGAGTCAAGTTCCCAATAAAATAAGGAGCCAATGATTGAGCCAAATGTATTGACATGGATGCACTTGCCAGAAAATCTAGATTTAACCCATGCATTCAAAGTAACTCCAACAGTTAGTTAAATGAAATTCAGATTCTGCAGAGGTCTATATTCAATGAGTCTGAGATATCAAAATGCCCTTACCCTTGACGAATGAAAAGAAGAAATCCAAAGGTTTATGGAGATAGGAATGTTGGAGTGATCAAGTATAATCTGCATAACCAAGCCCAAACTGCATACCCCTGGAGGGCCCAGATGATGGTCTCACACTAAGGCATTGAAAAACACATTAGTGAGGGAAACACCAGAAAAGCTCTGTAGTGGCTGAATAGGATGATGGGAAATGCTTTCATTGAGATGGTTTTCTGATTTCTATAATAGGAAGATCCAGGGATGGCAATGGCCAAGTGGCAGTGCTTAACTGGCAGAGACAAGGTGGATACATTTACTATCATGGGCAGCAGGAACAAAGGAGTACTCAAAGGTCTTGACCTATAGGGAGATTTAATAGCACCCTAGGTAGTCCTAGGAGTGAATACATGGTCAGGCTTCTGAAATAGTGCTCAATCTTAATAACAGGAAATACTGCTCAGGTGTTTGCTACCTGAAACCTGACTTGAGCCATCAGAAGAAGAAGCCATCCTCCTCATCCAGTTTCCATATATAAGCCAGTTCACAGACACAGAGCCCCTTGATTTTTTTTTTTTCATGCATAGTCACAAGTAGAAGAGCCCCTTGATTAAAAGGGAAGCTGGTCCCTGTTGGAAGAGCTTTGCATCTTGCCATAAATAATATATGCTAAATCCTCACCCAAGCCTTCCCCAAAGGAACCTGATGTTGTTTTCTAGGCTAACCAAAAATGGGGTGAAAGGAAATACCCAGACATTTTGGGGATCACTCACTAGACCAGTGTTTTTCAACCTTTTTTATCTCACAGCACACTTAAGCCTGCAGTTAAACTTCCACAGCACACTTAAATTATGTTAATTCAAAAAAAGAATAAAAACAAGAATATACTTACTGTGCTTTGAACTTCTTTTGAAAATAATTTAATTAACGTTCTTTATAAAATTTTTCTCAGCACACCTAAGACCCTCTCATGGCACACTGCTGTGCCACAGCACACCAGTTGAAAATCATTGCACTAGACACTGCTTCTGAATTAATAAGAATTCCTGGGAATCCAAAATACCACTGAATCCACCAATTAAGGTGAGGATTTATGGTAGTCAGGTGATAAATGGAATTTTCAACCAAATACACCTGTATAATTCACTGTGGCTCCAGTACCTCTCTAGGCCCAAACTGCAGTTATTTCCTCAGTTCTTGAATATATAATTAAAATAGATAGAATAAGTAGCAGAATCCCCACATCACTTCTTTGACACACAGAATGAAGGCTATTGTGGTAGGTCTGACCAAGGAAAAAACTCTGAAATTTCCTCTTGCTACCAGAATAGAAAACCAAAAGCAATATTGCATTCCTGGAGATATGTAGAAATTAGTACTACCACCATAAAAGATGTGACAGACGCAGGAGCGGTAACCTTACCACATCCCTGTTTATTCACCTGTTTGGCTTATACAGAAGGCAGATCCTCTGGGATAACCATGAATTGTTGTAAACGTAATCAGATAATATAAACTCTCCCACCCTTTGCCATCATCTCATCTGCACAGATCTTGATCACTGTATTAAAGACATCAGCTGAGTGGACCTGATGATACCTTCACAATACACATGTGAGTCAGAGGGTGAGATACAAACCCCAAGAAAATGTATAAGTTTCTAAAGGTCCAGTGATCTGGAAAACATCAAAATATTCCCTCCAAGGTAAGAGACGAATTGCCACACCTTGCACCACCTGTCAAAAAAAGAGGTGTCATATTTGTTGGACCTCTTTGGATTTGGGAGGCAATATATACCACAATAGAGCATGATGCTCTGATCCACTTAACAATAGCCCACTAGGCTGGTATTTTTTATTTGTAAAAAGAGAAAAAGAAGAATCTATAGCAGGACCCATAACTGGAGGAATCTGGTGATACTTCAATGATATTTGTCTGTGATAGGGATGCTATGCAGAGCCTCTCCTGAACCTTGATTAGAAGAGTTACAGTGTAGACTTCCCTGGTTTTACAACAAGCAATGCCCTCTTCTGAAGATAACAATTTTGCATTTGCGAAGTGGTGCTTAGCTTGCTAAGTGAATTTGGATTACTGGCCTTCACACATCAAGTGACTGTGACCCCAGGTGCACATTATAAACTGAGTATTATCTGACCCTCCAGATCATGAAACTGGGCATAAGTAGGAGTCTGAGCTTGAGCAGGTCCAGAAAGAACTACTTGCCTTAGCAGGTGACTCAGATGTTTACTCCTGCTGCCTCCTCATCTTCAACCTCATGGATAATTTCTTAAGACCAGTTAACTGGTTTAAGAAATACTGTTCTCATCAATATATTGGCACAACCTGGATGTGATCTGTTCCAGCATTACAGTTGCTGTAAGAAATGCTCCCGATGACAGTACAGATAGATCTATGCTCATTCACAGGCAATTGTTGGCGGTTTTGCTGAATGAGCAGCAACTTGGAAAAAAAAAGATTGAGAGATTGGTGACGAAGAGGTCTGTAGAAGAGGTATGTGGGTGTACCTTTCAGAATGGGAATGAAGCATAAGGATATGGGCTACCAGGGAAAGGGCCTCTCTTCCAAACTTTTAGTTCTGATAACTCTATCCCTTTCCCTTTGTCTCAAGCCCTTTTGGTGAAAGCTGCTTCCTATAGTTATTATTTATTTCTGTGGTCCCTTTTTGCTTTTTCATCTTCAATACCTATTTAAGCAATTCCCCATATTAAATTATTTCTGTTAAAATGATGTGGTTTGTTTTGCTGATTAGATCCTGACTGATAAAATAACATAGTTGCATTCCTGGAATAAGAAAAAAAGCACTGAATATTAAAACTGTTTAAAACTAAACAAAGCAAAAACATTGTGTTTATATGTAAAATGGATTAAGTTCTAAGCTAACTACAAACAGATTTTTTGTATCTACATGAATATTTAGTGGAGCAGTTTGAAATCCACACAGCAGACACCTAGCATCTTGAACCAACAAACATTGCATTCCTCAGCACAACCAAATATGCCCTTTCAAATTTCAAAAGTATTCTCTAAGGAGCAACTTTAAGAACTATAGTAGGCATAGCTTATTATTTTAACAAATCCATGCAATATATTATATCACATTTTAGTATGGTTGTCTTACTTTTTTAAATTTTGTAAGTATAAATACCCACAGAAATGTAGGTATATGTCTATATATCCATGTTCGTATTGTATATGTGTGTGTGTGTAGACATATGCCTATGTCTGTATAAAACATGTAAGCATGTGAATATACAGTGTATCACCATAGTGGATGCTGTGGTGTGCCACCCATTTCTCACCTTCATGTCCCCTAGTTGTTGGAAGTGTTGCCTGCTGACAGCCTGAAATTAAGTCTTCCTCCCGGAATTGCCCTCAAAGCAGCTACTTCACCAAAGTTAACCCCCCTCCCCGGGACTCTTCATATCCAGTGAAGGCCAGGGTAGGTAGGCACAGCCCCTCTGTCTCAGCTCAGGACACCTCCAAAAGCTCTTCTGAGCCCCAGCACTCTCTCTGGGATCAGCTGGGACCTACATGGCAGCTCCTTGCAGATCGACTTTTCCCTCAACCCAGTCCTCCTTCCCTCCTTCCCCGCTGTTGTTGTTCCTA
Organism: Perodicticus potto; assembly: GCA_963574655.1. Taxonomy (NCBI): domain Eukaryota; kingdom Metazoa; phylum Chordata; class Mammalia; order Primates; family Lorisidae; genus Perodicticus; species Perodicticus potto. The sequence continues at coordinate 13,020 of CAUYRH010080174.1, read as the reverse complement.
AAAGCCTGTGCCACTAGATCGCTTCCATACAGTCCGTCTCTGAGACTGTTGCCTGAGGAACCCAACCCAATCACATTGTATATTTTGACTTCACACTAGTGACTTAGAGAGCTCATTCCATGTTTGTAAATACATCAGAATCCCCTTTTTGGCCTGTGTAAAACCACAAGAAGAGCCATGTGAAAATGATTGCTGGATGAGATTAAATCCTGATGAGATAAAGTCACACTCTCAGCATGGTATCTCAGCATGGACACTTTTCTACTTTGAAGCTATCTAACTGTATGGTCAATCTACAAGAGGTCCAAGAGTGTCTTAGGGGTATCAGATGATCCTCTCTAAACAAACCAAGGGTCTGTCAATGTAGACCTAGGAGATCAGAACATTTCTTCAGTGCTGAATTAGTGCAACCACCATGGAGTACAGTATGGAGGTTCTTCAAAAAACTAAAACTAAGGCCAGGTGCAATGGCTCATACCTGTAATCCTAGCACCCTGGGAAGCAAAGGCGGAAGGATCCGTTGAGCTCAGGAGTTCAAGACCTACCTATATAAAACCAAGACTCTGTCTCTACTAAAAACAGAAAAATTAGCTGGGTATCATGCAGGCACCTATAGTCTCAGCTACTCAGGAGGTTGAGGCAAGATCACTTGAACCCAGAAGTTTGAGGTTGCTGTGAGCTAAGCTGATACCACTGCACTGTAGTCCAAGCAACAAAATGAGATTCTGTTTCAAACAACAACAAATAAAAAAATAAAAAAAAAACTAAAAATAGAACTACCAAATGAGCCAGCGCCCCCACTGCTGGGTATATACCCAAAGGAGGGGAGTTCAGTATATTAAAAACATACCTGCACTCCCATGTTTATTGCATCACTAGTCACAATAGCTGAGATTTGGAATCAACCTAAATGTTCACCAATGGATGAATGGATAAAGAAATTGTGGTACATATACATGATGGAATATTACATATCCACAAAAAGAATGTAATCCTGTCTTTAGAAATAACATGGATGGAATGAGAGAACATTATGTTAAGTGAAATAAGCCAAGCCCATAAAGATAAATCTCACAAATTGTCACTCATATGTGGCAGCTAAATATTAAAAACAGTTGATCTCCTGGAGCATGAGGCTCCAGAAGCTGGGAAGGGTAGTGGAGAGGGGAGGCTAAGTGGTGGCTAATGGATGCAAAAATGTAGTTAGGTAGAATGAACAATATTTGACAGCACAACAAAGTAACTATAATCAACACTAAGTTAGCATATACTTTAACTAAAAGAATAGAATTGAAATGTTCCTAGCACAAAAAAATATTAAATGCCTGAGGTGATGGGTATTCCAATTACCCTGATTTGGTTAATTCACATTGTATCAAAACATCACATGTACCCTAAAAAGATAATACAACTATTACATACCCATAATAACTTAAAAAGGGGGGAAAGGGAAAGAACAAGACAATTTCCTCATGTAATTTTTTATAAATTCATATCTGTAAGCACCATGAATTTCGGCACAAACCATGGTTCCCAGATTCCAAAGAATCTGTTAGCTGTTCTGTTAGCTTAATGATAACTTTTCATGGGGGAAAGATGGAATATTTCCAGTCCATGAAGTATATCATATTCCATGAGTCAAAATCTATACAGCATTAATAACAGTACAAAGTAATGTACAACACATTGGTACAAAGTAATGCACAATAAATGTTAACTATTATGTCTATGACATTAAAATGTGAGATGATATCTTAGAGTTAAAGAAATACGGTTTTGTAACCATTATTATAAAGTTTTTTTGTGTGTAGATTGCTTGAGCTTGGGAGTTATTATAAAGTTATTTTAAGTATTAATTTGTTGAAATTCATGTTCTTTGTCCCAGGAAATACCTTCCTTGCCTTTTAGTCTTTACTTTCCTTGACCTTCCAACAAACTTACCATCAGTATCATTCAGTTAAGTCCTTCATTGTTTAATTTGTATTAGTTATCTGTTCTCTGTAATTGTATTGAGTGTTAGTCTATAACTTCTTATATTTTATTTTGTTTATGTCCCATTTCCCTCATTATATGATAAGCTTCTGGTGAGCACTAAGCATGCCTTATACTTCTTTGGTATCACCTATAGTGCTAGCTACTATGAATTCAGTAAGTTATGACAAACTGTTTGATTTTTAAAGCATGCAAGCATTGGTAATATTAGCAGACAATTCTAAAAATCATACTAAGATTTTTTTTCTTTAACTGCCTTCTTAAACTCCTAACGAATGTATACAAATCAGACACACACACACACACACATACACAAAAGAGTTACAGAAATAGGACAGGTAGAAAGAGATATGTTATTGGGCTGGACGTGGTGGCTCATGCCTGTAATTCCAGCACTTGGGAGGCCAAGGCAGGTGGATTGCCTGAGCACATAGGCTCCAGGCCAGCCTGAGCAAGAGTGAGACCCTGTCTCTAAACAATAACCAGGCGTTGTGGCTACAGGCGTTGTAGCCTGTAGTCCCAGCTACTCAGGAGGCTGAGGCAAGAGAATTGCTGAAGCCTAAGAGTTTGAGGTTGCTGTGAGCTATGATGCGACAGCACTCTACTGAGGGCTGTAAAGTGAGACTCTGTTGCAAAAAAAAAAAAAAAGAAAAGAAAAGAAAAGAAATAGGTGAGTTATTATAATGATGTAGAAATGAGGTATTTAAATTTTTTCCTGTGAGATAATGCTAGAATGAATACTGCATTTGCTCTGGGTTAAAACTTCTGCTTTTTACTGCGGTTTTAAAATTCTATTCCATTTATTTTTAACTTCTTCAGACAGCTGTTCTGGAAAAACTAAATCAAAGAAAACAGTGGAGGGTGAGAAAGTAAGATTCACCTTAGAACACAAAGGAATGGGGAAGAAAGGAGAGAAGAGAAGCTGCCGAGAAATACCAAAGGAGTGAAATGGATGAAAGCACCAAGCTCCATGAAAAGAGAAAAGCCATGGATTGGGCATTTTGGCTCGCAAGGATGGTGCTTCGCCTTCGCTGGTCACTGGAGACTCAGGACCACTCTCAGCTTTCCTCCAGAAAAATGATCACACGAATTCATGACATTTGTTAGCTGCCCCTCTCTCTTCTCCTTCTCAACCAAACTTCTCAAAAGAGAGGTCTCATTTTTCATATCTCCACTTCCTCACTCCTCAGCCCACGCCACGGGGTGCCCCTGAGCCTGTTCCTCTGAAACCACAGCGACCCCAACCAGCTCCACACAGGTCTGTGCTGACGACCCTGGGGCTGATTTCCAAACCCACCCAACTGCCTACTTATTTCTTCATTGTCTCGAAATCACCTCATGCCCAGCGTGTCCAAAAAGGATTTTATAATATTCTTCTAAACTCACTCCACCTCCTGTCCCCTCTCTCAGTAAATGACATTGTGGAGCCGGGTGGGTCTCAGAACAAAAGCTGAGGCTCATCCTTCACTCCTCCCTTACCCCGTCAGTGCTCACATCCTGCCAACTACCACGTCTGGTCAGTTCTGTGTTCTTCAAATCTCTTTAATCTGTACCTAATTTTGATTACCAAGGACCTCACTCCAGGCCACCTCATGTTTATCTGTCTATTGGACAGCCTCCCAGCTGGTTTTTCTGTATCTATTCCCTATCTAAAATGCAAGCCTGATCTGGTCACAAGCCCTTCAGTGGCTTTCCATTGCCTTCAGCCTGTTTACAAACACCTCGGCATGCATGGTGTTCAGCAGCCTCCACCCTCTGCACTCGTCATTCTTGCAAGGAAACCACATTGCTCTCCTCGGGGGCAGGCCATTGACATCCTAGTCTGTGTGAATGATGACTGGCAGAGTGGTGCAGTGCACAACCGGTGAGTCTAAACAGGGCAGCCTTGCCTCCTTGTCACGTTGTATATACTGGGCTAAACACAGCTCCTCTGATACATGGTATTTCTTCTGAGCCTTTGCAGGTTGCTATTTCCTGTCTATATTTTCATCCATCTCAAAGTCATCTTCATCTGGTTAATCCTACTTGTCCTTCAGACCTCGGGTTACATATCAATTACCCCATGAGTTTGCCTTTGCCCACTCCACCTCCCAAGTTTGGACTAGGTATTTCCCTAAGGTTTATGTTTAGTGTCCTCTGCTTAACCCTTATTACTGTATTTATCCCTTGATCCTATAATTGCCTGTTTACTTTTCCATCTCCTCTTTTAGGGCAGGGACTGTGGTTAATTCCCCTTTGTATCTCTAGTTCATTGTGTACTATCTGATCTGGCACAAGGTAGATGCAGAGTAAATATTTTTGAACAAAGGCAACTTTGAGTAAATCATTTAACCTAGCTAAACCTTGGTTATTACAGGTCAAATAAGGCTATGGATGCTATCTATCTTTAATACCATAGAATCATAGAACAACATGTCTTGAAAATGCTTTGAAAAATGGAAAGAAATACATAAATGAGGGGGAGAGGGAGAGAAGGAGGGAGGGAGAGAAAGAACAATTGGTACAGCATTATCATAATGAGAACGCGACAAGAAATGGGAAGATATTGTGGAGAAAAAGGCATGGAAGACACCTTTCCCCTGTATCATGTATAAGACCTGATGCCTGCACTGATGAAGCGAGCACAGATTCTGTATCTTGTTACTGAACAAGAATGAGAAGCCAGATGCTTCAAAAGATAGGACAGGTGGGAAATGAGGAATGTAGTAATCAAGCCATGATATCAGTTTATTAACTACTCACACAACCGGTGCTCATATATCATGTGTAGAAATTTTATCATACATATTAAGATAAGTATATATCTTATTATTTCTTTCTTTAAGACCAAGTTGCTGACACGTATCAATTTTTTTTTAATTAACTGATATCTTTTTAAAAGACCAAGTTGCTGACATGGTGAACCAAGGGTTCAGGCAGTCACAGGATGAACGCAGCTCTTTGGCCTTTAGGCATCAATTTTACTTAACAATTCAGGTAACTAAGCCATTTAACTCAGTAAGAAATTGAAACAGTATTTTCATATTTACACCAACAAATAGATATAATATGGCCTTCACTGTAGCATATGCATACATATTTTAAATAAATCTGAGACTTCAAACATTTTGTGTTTGCGGTGGTGGTGGACTCCATACTGTCTCTCTTCACTCCACCCTCCACCAAACCTGTACACACTCACTTATGCCCTTGGGGAGCTTAGGAAAAGTTTAGTGACAAGGGAAGTGCTGCTTTTAGAAGTTTGGTAGGCTTCCATGCTGCTGAAATGAAACAAAGCCAGAAGCATAGCCCAAGGGCCCTCAGCAAATGTGGCAGGTACACTCACATGAGGGGCCACGTTTATGAGTTCTGATTTGGGGGCCTGTTTTTCTTCATAGCTTGCTCATTAGATTGGTAAACAATCTTATCAATATTTGTCGTTGATCCCCAGAAGGATCAAAAAATTCTAACAGTAGAGGAATCAGTACTAGCTTACCGCTCCACAAGGAAAAAATTCCAAATTCATATTCCCTTGGTGTTATGATACCTTGGCATCATAATCTGTGTATATACAGGTCAAGACAGGTCAGTTCAGTTGCTCATGCCTGGAAGTCCAGCGTTTCGGGAGGCCAAGGACAGAGAATGACTTGAGGCCAGGAGTTCAAGTTTACCATGAGCTATGATCGAGCCACTGCATTTCAGTTTAGACAAGAGAATAAGTACCTATCTCAAAGATAGATAGATGATAGATAGATGGATGGGTGGGTGGGTGGGTGGATGAATGGATAGATAGATAGATAGATAGATAGATAGATAGATAGATAGATAAAAATAAAAGTCAACACATTATATCTAAAGGAAGGGGGGAAAGAAACTAATATCTGTCAAGTCTCTACTATGTGTGGGCACAGTGCCAGGTTCTGTTAATTCTCTGACCATCCTCCCTCACCACCCCAGACACAGTTGATCCTGCCCTCCTTTCTACAGCATCATCTTATTATCATATATCCCACTGTAAACAATGATGACTTTTCTCTCATTCTACTGTAAACTCTTTAAGGGTAATGCTCATTTCAAAGTTACCTTTTTATCCCAAGTATATATCATACCTAATCACATAATTTTCACTCAGTTATATTTTTATTAACTGAGTGAAAGTTATCTCTTCTGATATATAGGACATTGTTAAGAATCTAGTACTTTCTTCAGACTCCAAAAGTCAGCTGCTTTCTCTAAATCATCTTGCACAGTTTTGTCTATTAAGGAAATATAGGGTTCAGCAGTTACAACAGTTTTTTTGCTATGTTTTGAGATCCTGGAACATTTCCAAATCTCCCTCCTGACCCTCAACAACAACAAAAATTCATAGAATCAATCTATAATGTACACTCCTATGGTTTGAACGAGTTCCCTCCAAAATTCATGCAAAATGGGGCCTTTGGGGATATGATTAACTCCTGAGGGCTCTACCCTTGTGATCATAGATTAGTGCCTTATAAAATTGTTGAAGAAAACAACATAGTTTTCCAGTGTTTATATTTTAGCTCTTTTTCTTGCCTTCCACCTCTGTTATGTGAGGACACAGAGTTTTTCCTTTCTGCCATATGAGGATACACCCAGAAGGCCCTCACCAGACATCAGGTGCCCTCACCAAACATTAAGTGCTAGCACCTCAATCTTGGACTTCCCAGCCCCCAGAAATGTGAGAAATAAATTTCTATTGTTTATAAATTACCCAGTCTCTGGTGTTCTGTTATAGCAGCACAGACTAAAATATATAGAACACACACACTTTTTATTATCTTTGTAAGGTACCCTTTACAATACTATATTAAGAAATCTATGAAATATATCTTTAAACTGAACTAAATATAAATATTCCCCATTTTAGTGGCTTTAGCAAGTGACAAAGACTAGGTCCTATGTCACACAGCTCGTAGAAGATTAAATATCATGTATCCTGAATTTCTAAGTCTGTAGCTACAGGATTTTTTTTTCCTTTCCCAAATCCAGTGTAATCAAAGTACAGAAATTTCTTCATCTCATCACTGCACTTTAGAGTACATAAGTACACGCGCACCAGCACAGAAGAGGAAAAATAGCCAGAAAGTAGGGCACTAATCAACACTCTGATTTACGACCAGCTCAAATCTATGAATATAAAAGTTTTGAACCTAATCCAACTCCTCTCAATTTCAAATTTACTTGACATGTGGTAGACTGTGACTTCCTGTTTTTGTAGAAGAACATTTTCAAAAATGGTTCAATAAGCTATTTGGACAGTCTCTAACCCCTATAATGCAAGATTTGGAACATCTAGTAATAAATGAATAAGAAACATATGCAATACATTTCTTAAGATGTGCATAATTTCAAAAACTCGAAGGGAGAAGGACTTGGCCAAGTCTATCTGTGGTTTCACTGAATACTTGAAAATTAGTTAATGACATTCAGAGGCACAAAGATACAGCTGGGTTTTTCCATCCAGTCTGTGGAACATGTAGCTGCTGACCAGTGATGATAGAACCCGTAGGAAAGTACCCTCAATTTTCATAGAAACAGGGAGGAATTAAGATTTACTGTCTGGCACTTTGGTGGTTGGGTACAGCATTATTCAAGAGTATCAAGAACAAAGCAAAAGAATCCCAAAATGTACTTGCATGTTTTACATGTATTATTTCTCTACTGTGTAATTGCCATGGCATGACCCATGGTGGAAAATATGCTGGCAAATATGAAATCCATCACATAACTCACTCTTGAGTCTTTAAGAGCATTTTGGAAAGTCTACAATAGTTCTTACTGATATGCAAAACCTTTTGTCTAAGTAAACAAGCACTTAGAGTACATGTATTGTAGGCAGAGTTATGGATCCCTAACTGCTCAAGCCCCAAGAGTCTAAGGTTACGTTAACATTTAAGTCCAAATATATTCCTGGCTAAGTGCTTCCTCCCTAACACCACTCTAGTGTGGGCAGAGCCCTCAGGACCGAATTGATTCTGGCGAGCAGCAAGGGTATCTCACAAGTGATCAGGAATAAATCCAACACCCACGAGGTACTGCCATGGTCAGGGCTTTGCTGGGAATCTACTGAGTCTGCAACCTTCTGCCAGCCATTGTTTTGCCAGTGTTCTGTTGAATCTCAGAGAGACCATACTCTGCCCATAACACAGTCTTCAGTGCCACTGGACCTGTGAAACCTCTGACAAGTGACATTGCCAACCCTTCAAGCCACAGGCCAGTGCCATGCTGTGCTCCACGCAGAAATGTGGATACCTCACCTCTCTCTAGGAATTCACACCTTGAGGCATGTGACTGGAGGGTCTAAGACCAAGCAGTGTGAAGTCCTCCCGCGCCCCTCTCTCCCTCATCTCCAAATGTGGGAAAAAACCTGCAGACCTTCCTACTGATCGACACCACCTAACTGATATTAGCTCAGATGCAGTCAGAACCATCTATTCTAATAGATGGTTTATTTTAATGTGATAACTTTGGGTGGTTGAACAGAATACAGGTCTCTTTATCAAACGATGGAAGCAAAAGAAAGTCAGAAAATAGGAAGAAAAATGCAAGCAGATTCTCTCTGTTCTAATGATTTTTCTTGCTATATAATGCACAATGATCAAAGAATCAAAAGTGCACAATCCAATAGGTTTTCAATAGATACCAGAAAATCATTTGATAAACTCAGCACCCATCAATGATTAAAAACAACTCCTAAAGCTAAAAATAGAAAAGTATAAGAGAACTTCCTTAGTGTGATCTGTGGTATTTTACCAAAAATCACAAACAAACCTGTTACTTAATGATGAAAGGTTAAAAGCATTATCTTTAAAGTCAGGAACAAAGCTCAGAGGCCAGCTATCACTACTTCTATTCAATATTGTTCAAAAGAACCAAGCTGGTATAAGGTCTGGAAAGGAAAAAACAAAGGTATCATTTATCATAGATAATAGTTTACATGAACAATACATAAGAGAATTAATATGCAAATCATTAAAGCTAGTAAGACAGTACAGCCAGGTTGTTTGATATAAGATACATATACAAAAGTTAATGATGTTCCTATACCCAAGAGGTCAGCAAATTTTTTCTGTAAGGACCCAAATAGTAAATATTTTAGATTTCGCAGGCCATATGGTCTCTATCCTAACTATTTGACTCTGCTTTTACAGTGTAAAGCAACCATAGACAATATTAAAATAAATGGGTGTGGCTGTGTTGCAATAACATCTTATTTACAAAAACAGGTTAGCAAGTTGGATTTGGCCCAGAGGCTATAGTTTTCAACTCCTGTTCTTTATTACTGATGAAAAATTAGAAAACCTATTTAAAAAGAAAAGATACCATTTACTATAGCAACCCAAACTAGAAGGTATTTATGAATAAAGCTTACAAAGGTTGTACAAAACCCATTTGGAGAAAATTACAAAACAACAAATAGATATATCATCTTAACAGGTGAGAAAACTCAGTGTTTTAAACATTTCAGTATGCCCACATCAATCTATTAAAGCAATATAATTCCAATAAAAATACCAATAGGATTTTTCTTTTCTTTCTTTCTTTTATTTATTTTTTTTTGAGACAGAGTCTCACTATGTCACCCTCGGCAGAATGCCATGGTGTGACTGCTCACAGCAACCTCAAATTCTTGGGCTTAAGTGATTCTCTTGCCTCAACCTACCAAGAAGCTGGGACTACAGGCAACCACCACAAAGCCTGGCTATTTTTTTGTTGTAGTTGTCACTGTTGTTTAGCAGGTCTGGGCCGGTTCAAACTTGCCAGCCCCAGGGAATGTGGCTGGTGCCCTAACCACTGAGTTACAGGTGCTGAACAACCATTAGGATTTTTCATGACACTCGATTGCCTGATTCCAAAATTTATGTAGATGCTAAGGATAACCAAGACCAATTATGAAGAAGAGCAAGGCAGAGAGACATACCTTACCAAATTTCTTGTAAAATAATAGTAATAAGGCAATCCAGTATTGGCAAAGAGATACAGAAATTGATTAGCAAAATAGAAAAGGGATTTCAAGAGAAGACCAAACTCATATATAGGAACAAGATACTTGACAGAGGTATCAGTACAGATCAGTGAGGTAAAGACTGACTATTCAGGGCGGCGCCTGTGGCTCAGTAAGGAGGGCGCCAGCCCAATATGCTGGAGGTGGTGGGTTCAAACCCAGCCCCAGCCAAAAAACTGCAAAAAAAAAAAAAGACTGACTATTCAATAAATGGTGCTGGAATAATTGGTTTCATATCATGTGATGTTGGATCTCATATCATGTGACTCCCTATCATATTACATGGTATCAAACAAAGTTATATCCCTACCTCACAACACACAAAAAATCAATGCCAGGTGAATTAAATATCAAGTAGGAAATCAGAACTTTTGTTTACTTATTTTTAGATAGGATCTCATTCTGTTGCCCAGGTTGAAGTGTAGTGGCACAATCATAGCTCACTATAACCTTGAACTCCTGGGCTCAAGTGATGCTCATACCTGAGCCTCTCTAGTAGCTGGGACTAAAGGTTTACCCTATCAGACTCAGCTAATAATTTTTTTTTTTTTTTTTTTTGTAGAAACGTAGTCTCTCTGGTGACCAGACTGGGCTCAAACTCCTGGCCTCAAGTGATCCTCCCATCTCAGTCTCCCAATTGCTAGAACAACATACCCAGAAATGACTCTCCTTTTTAAACATGAGCAAAAAAAAACATTATTATACCTTAATCAACAGCAATTCTTTGTATCACCAAATATTCAGTAGTTATTAAAACTTCTCATCATTTCATAAGGTCATAAATTTATTTTATAATTTGTTTATCTGATTAAGACCTACATGTTGCTGGTGGGTGATATGTCTATCAAAAAACTTCAGTCACCCCCTCCCCATCAACTCTTGTTCTTTTCCCTGCTTGCAGTTGTGAACTATAGATTTAAAGTCTAACAGAAATAGATGAGGAAAATAAGGGCCTCACCCAAGTATTCTCTGGAGAGAGATTTTTGTGGAAGATGCTTTTAGTAAAGTGGCCAAACTCATTTTAGAACTGAAATTGGAGCTCAAGTTTATTCAGACTATGGTTGCACAAAGCACCATCTCACATTAAATCAAAAACTATAATTGTATTGGACTATCGTGAAATAACTCAGTAATTCTATGGGACACCTTCCATCACTTCAGGTATTTCTTCCAAAAAATTAAGGATCAAGAATGTTTTTAAAGAACAGAAGATACTGGCTTTTGAGTTTTTTGTAAACTGACAGATTTTTTGAGAATTTATGTTTTCTAAATGAAGTAACCATGAATTGATTCTAATGTAGACAGTTGTCCTCAGTAAAAACAATTAATTTAATAAACTCAAGGTCATTTTGAATAATTTACTAAACTGTGGACATAAATTTAGTGCCATACAATAGTTCTTAACAGATATTTGATATGCTTGGATTTTTAAGGCAATAATTGCATTTCAATTTTCCCATTCTATACCTTTTTTTAAAAGAAGCTACAGCATATGTCCATTTTAGTAATTTTCCATGAAACTTGAAAAATTTTACTACACATCATCATAGATTTCCTCACTGGTTCTGAATTCTGTTTTTTTGTTTGTGGCATCAATATATTTAAGCTTCTTATTGTTTAAAGTTGGCTTTCTATACTAGGTAATAAATGATCAATTTTTTCTTCTTGTGGCTATGAGAGATTTCAATGATGCCACACTGAACTCATTTTACCTTCTCACTCATGCCAGAGACTTCATGTTTATAATGAAAATAAGCTGAAATTGTAAGTGAGATCGTATCATAATTTGAATGTGTCTCCTCCAAAATTCAGTCAATTAGTACCATAATTTGAATGTGTCTCCTCCAAAATTCAGGTCTTGAAACTTAATGGCTAGCGTGATCCTTTGAAGAGTGAACCTTCAAGAGGTTCATTGGTCATGGGGGCTGCTCCTCTAGTGAGTGGGATTAGGCCCTTATAGTAATGGCTACACGCATCCTTCAACTTGCTGGCTCCCTTGCCTTCCCCTGTTCACCATGTGAAGACACAACACTTCTCCTCTCCAGAGGATATGGCGGCATGGCACCATCTTGAATGTAGAGAGCAGCCCTCACCAGACAACCAGACCTGCCAGTGACCTTTCCCAGCTTCCAGAACTGTGAGAAATAAATTTCTGTTTTTTATAAAGTACTCAGTCTGCAGTATTCTGTGATAGCAGCACAAAGGACTAAGATAGGTGGTCAGTCCTCATTGAAAGCCCACAATAGTGAGTGAGGCTCTCCCTCAAGTAACATATGGGTAGGAGACATCAACTAGAGATTGGATCTGAAGGATGTGAGAGGCCTTGTCAGAAGCATAGGTATGTAAGACTCATGGAAAAATACCTGATGAGAGGGAGGGGATGGTGCACGGTCCTATGATTATGAGATTGGGGAATATGCTATCAATGCCCCAAGATCATTGAGGCCTATAAGTTTAATTTATAGGTGCTTTAATGATCAATGGCTGCAAGTGCAAGTGACAAGCATTAAACTCAAACTGGCCTAAGCAAAAAAGCCAAATTATTCTCTCACTTGAGAAAAAAGTCCAGTACTCAAACAATATCACCAGCCCTTCCTTTTATTTCCTGTTTGGTATTTTTCTGTTTTGAATTTTTTGTTTTGTTTTGTTTTGTTTTTGTTTTTGAGACAGAGCCTCAAGCTGTCACCCTGGATAGAGTGCCGTGGCATCACAGCTCACAGCAACCTCCAATTCCTGGGTTCAAGCAAGTCTCCTGCCTCCACCTCCCAAGCAGCTGGGACTACAGGTGCCCGCCACAACGCCCGGCCATTTTTTGGTTACAGCCGTCATTGTTGCTTGGCCGGCCGGGCTGGATTCAAACCAACAAGCTCAGGTGTATTTGGCTGGCGTCTTAGCCCATTGAGCCACAGGCGCCGAGCATAAAAAATAGTTTTTAATAAAAAACATTTAATAGAGTAGTGCCACTGTGACCATTGGTGCCATAACGTGTGCTGCAGGCCCCACAACACGTGAGCCCTGGG
>CAUYRH010080173.1:0-17315 GCA_963574655.1 Perodicticus potto | reverse complement strand
TGGCTCAACGGGCTAAGGCGCCAGCCACATACACCTGAGCTGGCGGGTTCAAATCCAGCCCGGGCCCACCAAACAACAATGATGGCTGCAACCAAAAAAAAAAAAATAAAGAAAAGAAATCCTACAAAACCTTATAAGGCTGACTGAGAGAATTTTTGCAGAAATTAAACTGTAGTCACATTCTACTTTTGCTAATGCTGGTATGGTTTTAGTTTCTAAAATGGTCACTAGACTGAATATATTTCATTTACCTATAATTAGAGCCACAGTAATCTAATTGCATTAATCAAGGTTCAGATGGCAAGTAACAGATAACAATTTGAAATAGCTTAAGTAAAAGGAGAAATTTAGTGTAATGAGTGATATAAGCTTGTTTTACAGAACTCAAGGGCAAAAATACAACCAGGGAGTGTAATATGAAAGTAGAAGCTAGAAAGCCATCAGGAACCCAGAAATACTGTTTTTTAGGCCTTAATTCTCTGTTTTCCTCCGTCATGTTTCTCTCATGCGACCTCCTTTCTCTGCTCTATCAAGGGAAAGGTAATACTGTTTCCTCAGCTTAGGTAATGTGCCCATCCTTATGCAATCAGCACTGGCAGCATGTTTGCTGGGATCACAAGCCTGTGAAGCCAGGAAAGTTCCCAGAGCACCATTGTGGGCTGAGTAATACCCTAGAAGGTGTCTGTTCTCTAAGGCAGTCACTTCAGAATTTAATCGATGTTTCTTTCTGTTTGCAAGTTACAGGCTAGCGAAACTCTGAGAAACAGCACTCATAGTAGCACAGCTGCAGATTTACTACAAGCCAAACAGCAAATCCTCACTCATCAGCAACAGCTGGAAGAACAAGACCATCTTTTAGAAGATTATCAAAAAAAGAAGGAAGACTTTAAAATGCAAATTAGTTTCTTACAAGAGAAAATTAAAATATATGAAATGGTATGTTTATTTTAAAGAAGTTGTCCAACTTACAGCAGCTTTGAAATTAATTTTAAAGGTTTTTATGCAAGTGTTTATCTTTTTGTTATTCATGAGAATCACAAAATTTTATAATTAAACTCTGAAACAAACTCTTTAAGTATGTAAAAATAATTTATTTCAAAAGCAAATGCAAATCTCAGGAATGCCATTTTTAAGATAATACTCATTATTGAGTTCCTTAAAAGTGATCAGCCTATGTTAAACTGAATTCACAGAAGGATCTAAATTTATAACCAGGGTTTCTATCCCTTTTTGTCATCTGAAAGTATTTCCACTTATTTTAGCTATCATTGTGAAGTTCTGAAAATATTTTCACAACAAAATGAAATTTTATGGATTTATTAAGAAAAAAATGCAGTCCATTCTCTTTATTCATGTTAATTATGTTCTATAAAGTTATTAGGGACACGTATTTAGCAAATAAGTGCTTCTAAACTTAAATCCTACAAATAGTCCATCCTGGTAGATACAATTTCCTTATTCTTTAAAAGACAGATTGAGATTCAGTAGTGACTATCCTCAGGCCACCCTACTAATAACAGGTGCCACAGCTGGAATTCAAATCCTGTCAACTGCCCTAAAGCTGGAGCTTCTTGCACTGCACCTCACTACCTCCTACCGTCCCTGTCCTCTGGTCCTTTTCCAGATGAGAGCTGAAACAGGCAGAGTGTGGTTGTCTTGTTTGACCTCAACTGGAAATGTGTGCCCAGCAACTCAAATTTTTTGTTAATCTGTCCCTGTCTACAAATGACTATGAAAGCAGCTTGAGTATTGATTTTGGTGTTACAAATAAATTTTAACAAGAATTCACAAGTAAGGAATCTGTAAAAACTGAGGATGAATTTGTACATGTAATACTGTACATTTTATAAACTTACGAGGTTTTTCTGCCAGAAGTTGAGTAATCACCAAGACAAGAATATTGTTTGGATAATAAAAGAATTAATATGTACTTACTCTGTAATGGGTAATATGCAGAGTACCTTATACATGTCAGTTCATTGAATCATCACCACAACTTTGTACAATAGAAGTACCATAATCATCCCTGTTTTACAAGTAAGGACTCTTGCAAGACAAAGCAAGATGAAGTAAATTGCCCACATACGTAGGTGATAAGTTGATAGAGCCAGATTTTAGTCTTGACTCCAGCATGCTGTTAGAATAATAGGAAATATACAAATTGAAGACACTGAAATTATGAAAAAGACATGCTTTACAACTAAGTTAATTTAAAAATTATTAGGTAAATGTGTACAGAATATCTATTTAGTAGCAGGCCCTTGGAAAAGATATGATGATGCTTTACCCTGGAATCCATGGATTAGTAGGAAAGCTTTTGCATGTACATGAGAAACCACGAAACAAGGGTTAAGTGTAGGTAAGAAGTGTTTTGAAGGTTCCGAGTAGTTCTGGCTTCATGAAGGAAGAGATTCAGGGTAGGCATTTGGGTGGGGGGGCGATGTTTGTGGTAGGGCTATAAGGGTAGGAATAGTCCCTTTTTAATTGTATTCGTTTCTCCAGCAATTGGATTAACATATGGAAGGAACAGAGTAGCTACTCAACAATTACTTGGTAAACAAGTGAATAAATTATTGATTTCAACTGCTAGAGAGGGACAGGATATTTCTGACTTAAGTGAGGAGTGGGTGTAAAGACCCAGGCTGAAATGTGTTGAAAATGAATAAAGAGCAAAAAATAGTATAATTTGTCTAGAAAACAGTAGTCTTAGAAAATGAGTCTTTCTGGACGGTGAGCGTAGAAAAATAGTCTAGGCATAGGTAAGAAGAGCCTGGAAGTTGAATTGTATTGTGTTTATTATATTCAGTAGACAATATAATTTGGGATTCTTTAAAATTTAAGTAATTCATTTTAGTGGGAGGCTAACCTTTGTTTATTTGAATGTTGAACAGGAATTCTTTTATCAGTCTTTTTCATTACATATATTTTTAAATTTCTCATTTCTTTAAATATTAATCTTTCCTGAGTAGTAGTTCTGTCAAAGCAGTTGAGGCACCAAGGCATTAGGCTCACAACTGAAACTGTTTGGTCCCTTAGACAACTGTGTTGATAGTCAAAAGCTCATTCTCATTGTCCAAATCTTCCAGACTTCCCACGATACAGTAGTCACAGGCAGGAAGTATGTTATTCTCCACTTTCTCTAGTGTATTTCCAAAAAATGGAGAGATCGTGTCCCCAACCATAGGGCTGCCTTTTTTTACAACATAGAATAAGTGGTTTAAAAACATGTACTACAACCATGTACTAAGAAAAATAAACCATGAATTTGTTGTTTAACAATTGAATGGAGAATTATTGTTACTTGTTTGTAATTATATCTGCTATTGTATAATTTTGAATTAGGTGATACTGTTAGCTCCCCCGTAGAAAATTAGGAAATAAAAAAGTTAGATTTTTATGACAATATGAACATGTTCAAAACTAGTTACTTATTTAACAATTTAACTAGAATTGACTAGAATTGAAATAATTTTACTTTCTGATACTTTCCAAATCCTTATAATTCTTTCTAACGTATAAATATTTATATAAAGCATTATAAGAACAAAATACCTCAGTGTACAGCATATTCTTAAGGTACATTTAGCCTCAAGCGTATTCTTTGAGATAGAGGAAATATTATTTATTGTATAGATGAAGACACTGTGATTAAAAGAGAATACTGATTTGTAATGCCATGGTGTAGTGTGGAAATTGAAGAGGGCTCAGTACTGGGTAATAACACCTGGTGACATTGGATGGGATATGTAACACCAAAATAGAGGCAGTAGAATCTCAGTCAAGAGGTTGCACGGGATAGTGTTCATTACCTTGTTTAATTTATGTAGTGTAGACTCTGGCCTTTGATTTATAGGCTCAAAAGTCTGATTTTATTTTTCCTTTCACCTGCAACTTAAACTGACTTAGAGGTAAACTCAGATTTTCCAGGTCAAGAGGCTAATGTTTAAAGCTTAGATAAAAATACTAATTTACAATGAAAAATAATTGCCACAAACACCTGTATGTTTTAAGCTTTCTGCATTTTATTTTCTTTCCATGGGCAAATGAATTTTAAAAGTCAAGTAATAATTAGAAAGTTATTTAGTGAGCATGAGATCAAAAGGTGTTAAAGGAATCAGATATCCAGTGGCATTAGGCTGAGATAACCTGACGTATTCATCTCACAAATAATGACCATACCTATTGGAATTCTTAACAGTAGCATATCAGTGGGATAAGAGGGTCAGAGACAGTTTGTTTGTGCATGTCCCTGACATCCCCCCATTGGTTTGTGACTTGCTGTTTGATATTATCCCCCAACATTGCTTTCCACTCTAGGTATGGGTTTTAGAGATACCAGAATTTTCAAAGGCTAATGACACCTTGGTCCCTTTACCTGGATTGTTTTTGAATAGGCACTGCCATCATTTTCCTCTGAGACTTTTGCTTTTCTAGGCTTTGGTGTTTTTCTTTCGGTAAGTTATGTATTCATTTAAGGTGCTTTCAAGTTCTTCTTAAGTGGGATTTTTCTCTCCTTAAAGTAAATTTACTTATCTAGTTATATCTGATCGATTCTGTGGAATTAATGTATTTATTTGTTTTGGGGACTATAGCCCTTAACTAGTTACAGAGGCAACTAAGTAACTAAGCCAGAACTTTGAGCCCTGACTATATTGAAATAATTATGATAACAGATATGCCTTAGCCAGGATCTGGGTTTAGCTTTATTTCAATTCAAAAATAGAGTGTCAAATAAGAACTAATGGAAAAATATCTACCTTGCTTTCAAACTTGAACCAAAAGTCTAGGACCAAGTTGACATCCACAATTTGAATAGTATCTTAGATGTCACTTGAAATTCAGGCACTTAATTATTACATACCCCTAAATTTTTTTTCTGAATTAAGAGCCCAAAACTGAAGTTAAGGCAAACCTATAGAAATCTGTATTTGCTAGTGTTGTTTTTCTCTGTTTATAGCACTTGACCATGAAACATGTTCACTTTACCAGAATACATGGAAGGAAACTTGATTTATTTTTAAGACTTCTTTTTGAAAGTGTCTAGATGTAGTATGTAGTACTTTTACTAGTTATAGAAAATACTAGTCCAGGCGTGGTGACACATACTTGGAATCCTGGCTTTCAGGGAAGGCTGAGGCAGGAGGAATACTCGTGGTCAAGAATTTGGGACCAGCCTGAGCAAGAGTTTGGGACCAGCCTGAGACCCCATCTTTACTAAAACTCAAAAAAGTTAGTTGGGTGTGGCACTGTACACCTGTAGTCTCAGCTACTTTGGAGGCTGAAGCAAGAGGATCTCACTTACTTGAGCCCAGGATTTTGAAGTCGCAGTGAACCTTGATGATGCCAGTGCACTATGCTCTAGCCAAGGTGACAGAGTAGGATTCTGTCTCAAAAAAAAGTTAAAAAAAAAAGGAAAATACTAAATACTTAGAATGTTGGTCAGTTAGTATGAAAAATGAGAATGTAATAGTTTAGAAACATGTAAATCAGACTGAATTTTTAAATAAAGATTTTTAATCATAGTCATGTAGAAGAAAGACTGAAACTGATACAGTGTTTGCTCCCAAGTGGTTTTTGAGTACACAAGTTCTAGGTCTCTTTGTTATCATGGGAAACAGTGAGGGATAGGCCTAACAATTTTTATAGAATTATGGAAAAAGGAGACTTCTATCAGTTTTTAGTAATAAAATTAAGTGGTAGAAGTTGTCAGGAACTTAAAAATGCCCTTCTAATATTTTCTTTTTTTTTCCCTAAAGGAACAAGATAAAAAGGTGGAAAACGCAAATAAAAAAGAAATACAAGAAAAGGAGATAATCATTGAAGAATTAAATACAAAAATAACAGAAGAAGAAAGAAAAACTCTTGAGCTAAAGGATAAAGTAACAGCTGCTGATAAATTACTAGGAGAATTACAAGAGCAAGTTGTACAAAAGAACCAAGAGATAAAAAATATGAAATTAGAGCTGACCAGTTGTAAGCAAAAAGAAAGACAGTGTTCTGAGGAAATAAAACAGTTAATGGGGACAGTTGAAGAACTTCAGAAGAGAAATCATAAAGATAGCCAATATGAAACTGATATAGTACAAAGGATGGAACAGGAAACACAAAGAAAGTTAGAACAACTCCGGGCAGAGCTAGATGAGATGTATGGGCAGCAGATAGTGCAAATGAAACAAGAATTAATAAAACAACATATGTCACAAATAGAGGAGCTGAAAACACAACATAAGGGAGAAATGGAGAATGCTTTACGGTCATATTCAAATATTACAGTTAATGAAGATCAGATAAAGTTAATGAATGTGGCAATAAATGAACTGAATATAAAATTGCAAGATACTAACTCTCAAAAGGAAAAACTTAAGGAAGAACTTGGAGTAATTTTGAGAGAAAAGTCTGATTTACAGAGACAGCTTGAAGACCTTTTTGAAGAACTGAGTTTTTCAAGGGACCAAATTCAGAGAGCTAGACAGACACTAGCTGAACAAGAAAGCAAACTGAATGAAGCACGTAAGTCCCTTAGTACAGTGGAAGATTTGAAAGCCGAAATTGTTTCTGCGTCTGAAGCCAGAAAGGAACTAGAATTAAAACATGAAGCAGAGGTCACAAATTACAAGATAAAACTTGAAATGTTAGAAAAAGAAAAGAACGCTGTATTAGACAGAATGGCTGAATCACAAGAAGCTGAGTTAGAGCGTCTGAGAACACAGCTTCTATTTAGTCATGAAGAAGAACTTTCCAAATTGAAGGAAGATTTAGAAATTGAACATCAAGTAAATATTGAAAAACTTAAGGATAACTTAGGCATTCACTATAAACAGCAGATAGATGGCTTACAGAATGAAATGAGTCAAAAGATAGAAACCATGCAATTTGAAAAAGATAATTTGATAACTAAGCAGAATCAATTAATTTTGGAAATCTCAAAGCTAAAAGATTTACAGCAGTCGCTTGTGAATTCAAAGTCAGAAGAAATGACTCTTCAAATTAACGAACTTCAAAAAGAAATTGAAATACTCAGACAAGAAGAAAAGGAAAAGGGTACACTTGAACAGGAAGTTCAAGAATTACAACTTAAAACAGAATTATTGGAGAAACAAATGAAGGAGAAAGAAAATGACCTTCAAGAAAAATTTGAACAACTTGAAACAGAAAATAGCATTCTTAAAGATGAAAAGAAGGCCCTTGAAGATATGTTGAAAATACATACTCCTGTTAACCAAGAAGAAAGATTGATTTTCATAGACTCCAGTAAGTCTGTGCCCAAAGACTATAGCTGGCAAAAAGAAATAAAAATACTTACAGAGGAGAATGAGGACCTAAAACAACAGTGTATTCAGCTAAATGAAGAAATTGAAAAGCAAAGGAATACTTTTTCATTTGCTGAAAAAAACTTTGAAGTTAACTATCAGGAGTTACAGGAGGAATATACTTGCCTTCTCAAAGTAAAAGATGACTTAGAAGAGAGTAAAAATAAACAAGAATTAGAATATAAAAGTAAGCTTAAAGCACTTAATGAAGAGCTTCATTTGCAAAAAACAGATCCAGCTGTAGTGAAAATGAGACGTTTTGTTTTTGATGACAAAGCTTTTACAGCAGAACCATGGGAAACCGGTGAGGTTGTTGAGAAAGACACAACAGAACTCATGGAAAAACTTGAGGTAACAAAGCGAGAGAAATTAGAGCTCTCAAAGAGACTGTCTGATCTTTCTGAACAATTGGAACAAAAGCATGGTGAAATTAGTCTTCTGAGTGAAGAAGTTAAATCTTTAAAGCAAGAGAAAGAGCAAGTTTTATTAAGATGTAAAGAGCTAGAAATCATAATCAACCACAATAATAGGGTAGAAAATGTAAATGTACATGATGTTCAGCTAAGCTCTTTAATAAATGGAGTAGTGACTGTCACAAGCAGTGATTCTGGAGGATCAGTTTCTAAAATACATAAAGGTTTTGGTGAAGAATCAGAAATAATATCTGAAGATAAACTTCCTTTTGAAAATATGACTGTTAGAAAAGAAAAGCAAGAACAGTTGTTTTTGGATGATTTGCCGTCAGTAACAGATGAATCATCACTGTGGGCAAGTGAACCAAATGAAAATGATAAACTTCAGAAGGAACTCAGTGTACTTAAATCAGAACAGGTATGTTTACTTCTTTGTATATAGTAAAGCACAATGAAAATAATATGCTTCATATTAAGAATCTTTACTTTGATACACTATAAATTCACGTCTTTGTAAGAGTATTAAAGTGAACTTGATAATCACTTGAGCCTATCATTTAAGTATTTTTTATTAAACATTTATGCTCTTCTTTCAGTTAATCTATATTGTATATTGTATATTCTGCTTAGCAAATAAAACATAATAATGGTTTCACATTTTCTTTGGAAAGATGAGAGTTTAAATGACTTTGTTGAGAATCTCGGCCTTAGAAAAGTTATTCATTTTATTTTGTAATATTTTGTTGTAATCTTAAAGATTGGTTTCAGATTGTTTTAATTTTATACTGGTTATTTTTAAGTTTCTACAACTAAAAATGAACTCTGAAGCTTTTTAGTCATTTTTTTGGTTTGGTAGTTATGAAATTATCTTTCATTGAGGAAATAAAACTTGATTTAAGTCCTAGATTTTTTTTTAAGTCTTATTATACGCAAAGGGGAAAATACAATATTAGCTTTAAATTCAGTTAAAGAATTGTATGTGTATAATGAGTAATACCAGATCAGTCCTTACAATTTATATTTGCCACATACTAATATTAGAAATAACAAGAAAATTCTACTGGGTATCTACAGTATAATGATGCTAACCAAAGTTTTATGTGTTTCCCCATTTATATAACAAGTATTTATTGAATCTCTTGCAAGGTATAAGAGTATAGTGATAAAAGAGAAAAGGTTTCTGATTTTGAATAGCATATATTCTAGTGAGGCAGGCAGATAATGAAATGAGTAATTAGAAATAGTGATAAATTCTGTGAAGAAATAAAACAGGATAATGTGCTAAAGAATAATGGGGACACGGTGGCAGCAACATTAAATATGGTGATCTAGCTCGGCACCTGTGGCTCAACAGGCTAAGGCGCCAGCCACATACACCTGAGCTGGCAGGTTCAAATCTAGCCCGGGCCCACCAAACTACAATGACGGCTGCAACCAAAAAATGGCTGGGCGTTGTGGCGGGCGCCTGTAGTCCTAGTTACTTGGGAGGCGGAGGCAGGAGACTCACTCAAGCCCAGGAATTGGAGGTTGTTGTGAGCTGTGATGCCATGGCACTCTATCCAGGGTGACAGCTTGAGGCTCTGTCTCAAAAAAAAAATATACGGGGTGATCAGGAAAGATTTTTTGAGGGAATTGATGTTTGAACCAAGATCTGAGGGTTAGGGTGGAACTTGCTACTTGGGAGTTAGGGCAATTTTAAAGACATGTAAGTTTGAGGAACAGAATGAAGGGCTGTGCAGTTGAGGTCAGAGAAGGAAAGAATAAAAGAAGAGTTTGAAGAAAAAAGAAGAGACCAGACTTTGGAGAGCCTTGTAGACTTTGTAAGAAGTTTTGATTTTATTCTAAGTACAGTAGGAAGCCATTGGAAAGTTCTCTTTTTTTGGCTCGTTGCCTGTGGCTCAACAGGCTAAGGCGCCAGCCACGTACACCTAAGCTGGCGGGTTCGAATCCAGCCTGGGCCCGCCAAACAACAATGATGGCTGCAACCAAAACATGGCCAGGCGTTGTGGCAGGCGCCTGTAGTCCCAGCTACTTGGGAGGCAGAGGCAAGAGACGTGCTTGAGCCTAGGAGTTGGAGGTTGCTGTGAGCTGTGATGACATGGCACTCTATCCAGGGTGACAGCTTGAGGCTCTGTCTCAAAAAAAAAAAAAAAAAAGAAAAAGAAAGTTCTCTTTTTATTCATATTTCTGATCTTATGTCAAATGTAGAGATATTTTACATATTTAATAACCTAAATAGAGTCAAGAAATTGAAATTGTTTAACCATTAATGCCTTGTTAAATGTTTGGGATTATCTTAAATTTGTAGTGTGTGGGGATTACTCCTAAAAATGTCAGACATCATTTAAATTTTTTAAAAAGCCAAAATTAAATGGTTTTATGAGAAAATATAAATTATCAAAATTAACTCAAATAGAAATGCAAAACCTGAGTAAACTAATAACCATTAAAGAATTTGAAATAGTTTTCCCCCTCCCCTTCCCTCCAACTAAAAATGGACTGAAACCTCTGGACTGAGGTGAGTCTTTCACCTCTCAAAGTTTGTAATTGCTTAATAAAGTAATATTACAGAGGGAGAGGGAAGGAAAGAAGAAATGAAAGATAGGAGGAAGAAAAACCAACCAGCCTATTTATTTCTGAGGCTGGTGTAATGTTGATAAAAAGACCTGATAAGAACAGTACAAGAAAATAAAATTATAGACTTAATCTCACTTATGAGTGTGATTGTAGAAATCCTAAAAAAATACTAGCAAACTATTCAAAAAACGGAAGAAAAAGTCAACATCTGAAAAATCTATTAATGTAATTTCAGCTTTCATACATATGAGGAAAAACCCATATAATCATTTTAATACATGCTGGAAAGAATCCATAAAAACATAACAACTCATAATTTTTTTTAAAAAGTGAGGAAATCAAGAATAGAAGGGAAACTTAACTATGATAATGTTTTTCATTAAAAACACTCAGCAGATAACATTTCTAATGGTGAAACTTAGAAGCATTCTCATTAAAAGCAAGTAGAGGACTAGGATTCCCACCACTAGCTTTACTTTGCCAACATTATTTTATAGTTTCTAGCCAATATAATATGACAAGAATAAGAAATGGAATAAAGGCTATGAACAAAGAAACAAAACTTTAAACCCCACACAGTTATGTTCAGAAAATTACAAATCACCTAAGCACATTAAGATCTGATTTTATGGTAATATACACTATGTTTATAGTGGAAAAATAAAAAGTTAAAGTCAGTTCTCCCCGAATTAATCTGTACAATTCAATGTAGTTTAATCAAAATTCCAAGATTTTTCACATCTAAAAAACTGATTCTAGAGTGGTGCCTGTGACTCAAAGAGTAGGGCACTGGCCCCATATACCGGGGGTGGTGGGTTCAAGCCCGACCCTGGCCAAAAATTGCAGGAAAAAAAAAAAACACTGATTCTAAAATTGGTATAGAAAAGGAACTATGTGGGAATAGCCAAGATAGTCTTAGAAAAATGTATTATATCTGATATTAAGACTTACTACTACAAAATCATGATAGACAGTATGGTTCGATGTGGGCTAGACAGACCAGTGGAATAATAGATAGCCAAGAAACATACCCAAATCCATGTGAAATTTTAGAATGTAGTAAGGAGGCCCTACAAATCTGCATTCCAGGCACTTTTCTAGGCACTGGTGATACATTAGTAAACAAAAATAGGCAATAAAGAATAAATCGTATATTTTAGAGGGGTTAGATGGACCTTAAATTTAAAGAAAGACAAATAAATGTATAATATATCAGGTGGTAGTAAGTACTGTGAAGAAAATTAAAATATTGTTCTGAGGCCAAAGATCCACCAGAGGTGAGTGTGGGTGCTTTTTAATATATGTAGGGTAGGTCAGGGAAGACTACTCTGGTGAGGTGATACCTGAACAGAGACTTGAGTGAAATGAAAGAACAAGCCATATTAGGAGGAAAAATTTATAGTATTCAATTACTGCTTTCAGAACCCCTGGCTTTTGATACTGGGGATGGGATGGGGAGTTAAGGAATTAGAGCCTACCTTTAGAAAAAATATAACTGCAAGTTGGTTAAAGACATATACACAAAAAGAAATAGGATCTTGATAAAGGGAAGCGCTTTCAATGAAGAATCTTTAAAAAGCACAGGAAAAGATTAATAAATTTATTATATTTTTATAAGTAATACCACAAAACAAGTTTAATGACAAGGACCAGATATTTGTCACATATATTAATCAAGAAAATGTAAAAATGGATAAAAGATATGAATAGTTATGTGTCTCAGAACAGAAAACCAAAATGACCATGAAAAGATACTTTGAACCATAGGAATTGATAGAACAGTAAAGTAGCACTTTCCAACCATCAGGTTGGTGAGGTAAGTCTGGTAACAAATTGTGTGGTGAAGATGTGGGGCTGTGAGTGCTCTTATATTGCTGAGAGCAGTGTAGGTAAGGGCTGTTCTATAAGAAACAATTTGGGAAAATCTAGTACATTTTAAAATGTGCATTATGACAACAAAATGTGTGGTGAAGATGTGGGTCTTCTTCAGATGTGGGGATTCAGCAGTATACTCTAATATTGCTGAGAATAGTGTAAGAAAGGGCTATTCTGTAAAAAATAATTGGGGAAAATCTGATACATTTTAAAATCTGCTTTATGACCTAGGAATTATATTTCTAGGTGGTTCTCAAAATGTGGTCCTCTGACCAACAGTATCAGATTGACTTGGAAACAAGTAGAATTCAAATTCTCAGGCCCCACCTAGACCTCCTATATCAGAAACTCTGGAGGAGGGGGCCGGCAACTTGCTTTAATAAGCGCTCTAATTCTAATCCATGCTAAAGTTTGAGAACTTTAAAGTTGAGAACCACTATACTAGAGAAGTACGAGCACGTTCGTCTTAAGAGGAGAGGTGTGTGTATACATATAAACATACACACACACATATATATTTTAAATTGCACACAAACTTTATGGCCACCCTATGTATATATTTTGTTTGGTTTGTTTTTTAGTGTAGCATTTTTTGAAATATCCAAAATTTAGAAATAATTTAGTTATCTCTCCAAAAAGAAAATGGACAAATTGTGGTGTATATGCTATACCACAGTTAAAATAAATTCACTTATATCCTTGGATAAATCTGAGGCATATTGAATGAGAAAAGCAGTTCATGTTTATTGTATAACATTTTATACCATTTATGTAAATCCTTAAAAATACAAAATATAATGCATTGTTTATATATACATTGAGAAGTAATAGTATGAGAAACGAACTAGATTTGTATCACATTTTTGATAATGGTTACCTATGGGGAATGAGTAAATGAGAACTTCGTAGATGAAGTTTTATCTATAATGTTACCTTTCTAAACCAAAAAAGGAGGTTTGTGGTAAGGAGGGGAATAAAGAACAATAAGGCAAAATGTTATTATTTCTTAATTTGGGTTGTAAGTATGTAAGTGTTCAAAACATTACTCTTTGTATTTCTCTACATTTAAAATATTTTAAAACAAAAATCAAAAATTTAAGTCCTACTGTCTATACCCAATATCAGAATTTACTATGAACTTGAGGTAATGCAAATGTTATGCCACTTTCATTGTAAAAGACAAGTGTATCAATGCAACAGAATGAGGAGAAAAAAATTAGACTTCAGATCTCTTATATGAATTTTTAAAATGTAACTTCGTGTATATTCTCCCTTGTAGTCAGTATATTCAGTGAAATGGAAGTTAATTATTTGATTTGTAATTTTAAAATTTTCTAATGTTTATATTTACTTTTAAGAATGATTTAAGGCTACAAATGGAAGCACAACGCATATGCCTCTCTCTGGTTTATTCAACTCATGTGGATCAGGTTCGTGAATATATGGAAAATGAAAAAGATAAAGCTCTTAGCAATCTGAAAAAGGAGCTTATTTCCGCTCAAGACGAAAAGATCAAGGAACTTAAGAAAATACACCAGTTAGAGCTACAGAATATAAGAACACAAGAGACAGGTAAATGGTTTCTAACTTTTTTATTTTTGTCCCCTTCAGTAGAATGCCATGGCATCACAGCTCACAGCAACCTCCAATTCCTGGGCTTAGGCGATTCTCTTGCCTCAGCCTCCCGAGTTGTTGGGACCACAGGTGCCCACCACAGTGCCTGGCTATTTTTGTTGCAGTTTGGCTGGGACCGGGTTTGAACTCGCCACCCTCGGCATGTGGGGCTGGCCCCTACTCACTGAGCCACAGGCGCCACCCAGTGGTTTCTGACTTTTAAGTACCGTGAAGCCAATAAGTATCAATTAGAACCCATAGAGCAAAATGATGTGTATATCCAGTCCTGGATCCATTTGCTTATATAATTCCTAGACGTTCATTTAAATACTTGAGAAAGCTAAAATCGTTGACTCATTTTCTCATAGGAAGTCACAATTCATCAGGAAAACATACACAGGATGGCCATAAAGTTTGTGTGCGCATAAATGTTATGCGCACCCTGTATAAAATAAACTGCCTATTTCTGTAATAGAGGAATACATAAAAAGAATGAGAGAAGAAAGGAGAAAAGTATAGTGCTTTCTGGGAGGTTAAGTAGGGTGAGGTGGTGGTGGGCACATGTAGCTAGAATTTTAAGGAAGTTTGTAGTTCAGTACATCTGTTTTAGAGAATTGAGAATACAAAGTATGTAGGAAAGTATAAAGCTGAAGAGATTGGTAAGAGCTTAAACAGAAAAAGTCTTATGTACTCTGAATGAAGCATATTTAAGTAGTAGGCTATTGATAAGACCAACTTTAGGATTTTAAATAGCAAGAGTAACATAGTAAGATTTTTACTTTAAGATGACACCAATGGCGTGAGTTGGGAGAAGCGAGATTAGTGATGGGAAAACAATTCTGCAACTTTGGGAGTAATGCCAATAAATGGGGTACTGAACTAAGAGTCAACGAGGATGGAAAGGAAACTTAAGTTTAAGAAGTAGGCTCTAGTCTGCAGCTAATATTAGCAATAAAAATGGGAGGATTTAAGAATGAGTCACCAAGTTTCTAACTGGGATAACTAAATTGAGGGCAGTTCCAGTCACAAAAAGGACAAGGAGCAGATTTGTGGGAAAGATAATAAATTTAATTTGGACAATATTGAATAAGAATACCTATTGACATTGAAAAAGAAATGTCCAGTATGCAGTTGAAAATAGAAGTATGAAACTGAGGAGAGAGCAGTGGGTTCAAGATAAAAGATTTAGAATCAACATGGAGGTTATCTGAGACAAGAAAGAGAACCAGAAGACTTAAGATGGCATCGTGGGAAGCAGCAACGTTTAGAGGACCTTCAGTTGAAGAAAAGGAACCTGTTTTTGAACTAGTTGTGATTAGCTTTTATCTTTAATAATTATTTCATCACACAGTTAAAAAACAAGGCTTCTTGTGTTCAGAGTAGCTTGAGGCCTCTACTTTTGCCTTTGGGAATGAGGTGGTTTTTAAGTTTTTCCAGTGAAATTTCTCTGTTGAGCAGAGTAAAAATTTAAGAGAGGCTGGAACAAGAATACCATACTTTTTCACATTAGGAGTTTTGGGGTTTGAATTTACTAATATTTTAAACATTATTATTTTAATTGATATCCTCTTCAAATAGTCTATCCAGTGTTTTTCAAACTATAAGTCAATTAATGAATATCGATGAGTGAAGTCAGTTTAGTGAGTAATGACTAGCATCTTCTTTAAAAAATATAAATAGAAGAGTAGAGGGCCAAGTAGCATGGCTCGTGCCTGTAGTGCCAAGTAGTCTGGAAGGCTGAGGTACGAGGTTGCTTGAGCTCAGGAGTTTGAGTCCAGCCTGAGCAAAAGCAAGTTCCCATCTCTACAAAAAACAGATAAATTAGCCAGGCATGCGTCTGTAGTCCTGCCTCCTTGGGAGGGTGAGGCAGGAGGATTGCTTGAGTGTAGGAGTTAGAGGGTCCAGTGAGCGGTGGGTGCATTGTAGTACCTGGACTGTACTGTAGTCCAGGCAACAGAGGGAAGGGCAAGAAACTGTATCAAAAAAATAAGAAAGAAAAAGAAAAAATTAAAAGGAAAGTAGGACAGAAAACTGCATTACGTAGCATGTAAGAAAGGTAAATAATGATTTGTGAAATTTTAATTTCAGTTTTACAGGGGTGTATATAATAGTTTATGATACGTATTTCTTATGTTGGATTATAGTATTAAAAAAGCTTGAAAGTCACTGCCTTATAACATTTTGTGGAATAGAATTTGAAAAATCTTATGTGTATTCCGAGACAGTTACCATTGAGCAATGGAAAATAACTTTGAAATAAAGAATTTAAAACTAACCTTATTGCAGGAAAGCTTTTAGTTGATATGTAGGGTAAATATGATAATAGTACTTAAATATTCAAACTGAATATCTTAATGCATTATCTTTTATATTAGGTGGTAAAGCAAAGCCTTTACAGATGCTCATTGGAAAACTTCAAAATGCAGTGTCTGAAGAATATTCTAGTTTTTCACAGGTAAGATTACTTAAGTGCTTTTAGACAAGTGCTAACTTTTAAGTTGCTACTAATTTGATGAGCAGAATTATCTAACCTAGTTTTTTTCACTATCTTCCTGCAGAATGGCACTTAGAAAGAATTCAAAGTTTCTAACTTTAAATGAGCATATATAAATTATCTCATCAATAAAACAGACACTAATTGCTGATGTTGCCAAAGATGAGTTACTTAATCCTTCTGTGTTTCAGTTTCTTCATCTGTAAATAGAATATTCATGTAATTGACAATATAGTTTAACTTTTAAGCAGATCACAAGAAATATGAA
Source organism: Perodicticus potto (assembly GCA_963574655.1). Taxonomy (NCBI): domain Eukaryota; kingdom Metazoa; phylum Chordata; class Mammalia; order Primates; family Lorisidae; genus Perodicticus; species Perodicticus potto. The sequence continues at coordinate 764 of CAUYRH010080173.1, read as the reverse complement.
GAAATAAATAGTATCAGTAAACAATTTAGTTTTTAAATTTCAAAGTTGATTATGTCTATTTTTAGTTGTGTAAGGGTGAAAGGTAAAAGTTATTCACAGAACTTATCAAATGATTCTGGGCATGTGTTTTTGTTCTTTTTTTTTTTGAGATATGAACTCATTCTTCTGCACAGATTATAGTACAGTCATGTCATCATAGCTTGCTGTGTAACATCCAGCTGCTGGGCTCAAGGGATCTTCCTGCTTTAGCTTCCCAAGTAGCTAGGTCTACAGGCACGTGTCACTGTGCCCAACTAATTTTCTTACATTTATTTTTTGTAAAGAGAATGTTTCACTGTGTTGCCCAGGCTGGTCTCAAACTCCTGGCCTCAAGTGATCTTCTTACCTTGGCCTCCCAAAGTCCTGAGGTTACAGGCATTAGCCACTGCACCCAAATTATATGTGTTTCATTTGTTTATTTATTCATTTGTTCTTTATGTTTATTTTTCATTTATTTTTTAATTTCAGCTTAATATGAGGGTACAAACACCCCCTTTACAATATTTGCATTTGTTAGGTAGAATCCTTGTTGTAGTTGTATCCTGCACCCAAAAGGTGTGCCGTACGCCCTTATATTGTGCCCATTTTTTTAATTGTCTTTATTATTAAATCATAGCTGTGTACAATAGTGCAATCAAGGGGTACAATGTGCTGGTTTCATATACAATCTGAACTATTTTCATCAAACTGATTAACATAGCCTTCCTGGCATTTTCTCAGTTATT
>CAUYRH010080169.1:0-19206 GCA_963574655.1 Perodicticus potto | reverse complement strand
GTTACACAGGTTTGTAGTCTAATTTAGACTCTAGCTTCTTAGAATCAGCCACTTTCCTGACAGCTTTCATGAAGTCTTCCTGTACTACAAAATCATGATCAGCACGAATTGCAAACATACCTGTGGAGGATAAGACAACATGGTTGTTAAAAATCACATGTGAATAATATGTACATTATAACAAGATAAAATAATTCTATGAAGTAAATGTAAAGAAGCCTAGATTTACTTCGAAGCCAGTACTTCTAATTTGTTAAAAAGCACTATGTTCAATTAATTTCCATAACTATGATGATTATTTTCATGAGAGAATTATCTGAATATTCTTTTTTTTTTTTTTTTTAAGACAGAGCCTCAAGCTGTTGCCCTGGATAGAGTGCTATGGCATCACAGCTCACAGCAACCTCCAATTCTTGGGCTCAACCGAGTCTCCTGCCTCTGCCTCCCAAGTAGCTGGAACTACAGGCGCCTGCCACAATGCCTGGCCATTTTTTTTTTTTTTTTTGGTTGCAGCCGTTGTTGTTTGGCAGGCCCAGGCTGGATTCGAACCCGCCAGCTCAGGTGTTGGTGGCTGGCGCCTTAGCCTGTTAAGCCACAGGCGCCGAGCCTGAATATATTTTTTTTAATTATCTGAATACTTAAAATATGGCTCAATAGCTCTATACAGTCACTCCTTATTTTTTTTTTTTTCAGACAGAGCCTCAAGCTATGGCCCTAGGTAGAGTGCCGTGGCATCACCACTCACAGCAACCTCCAACTCCCGGGCTCAAGCAATTCTCCTGCCTCCGCCTCCCAAGTAGCTGGGACTACAGACAACCACCACAACGCCTGGCTATTTTTTTTTTTTTTTTGTAGAGACAGAGTCTCACTCTATCACTCTCGATAGAGTGCTGTGGAGTCACAGCTCACAGCAACCTCCAACTCCTGGGCTTAGGCAATTCTCTTGCCTCAGCCTCCAGAGTAGCTGGGATTACAGGCACCAGCCACAACACCCGGCTACTTTTTGATGCAGTGTGATGGGGCCACGCCAGAGGCACCACCCCCGGCTTTTTTTTTTTTTTTTTTTTGCAGTTGTCATTGTTGTTTTCGCTGGCCTGGGTCAGGATCGAACCCACCAGCCTGGGTGTATGTGGCCGGCGCCCTACCCACTGAGCTAAAGGCACCACTAATGCATACACATTTTAAGTGGTACTTTTTTTAACTTGATGGGCAGCAATTCCTTAGAAGAAAGAAGCCTTAGAAGAATTTTGTTATAGGAAAAAACAAAAGAACCTCCAGTAAGTTTGAAAGCTATTCCTTATTAATAATCAAAGGTTTAGGAATAGGAAATCATAGAGATCTAACAGTGGGCTTTAACACAAATCAAAGTGATTATTCATGTATTAAAACTTACCATAATTATGTATGAATTGATATTTTTTTGAGATTCATATTCAAGTATCACAACTCAATCTTTTCTTTAAAATTCTTGACAAGTGGGCAGCGCCTGTGGCTTAGTAGGTAAGGCGCTGGCCCCATATACCGAGGGTGGTGGGTTCAAATCTGACCCTGGCCAAACTGCAATAAAAAAAACAGCCAGGCGTTGCGGCGGGCACCTGTGGTCCCAGCTACTCAGGAGGCTGAGGCAAGAGAATAGGCTAAGCCCAAGAGCTGGAGGTTGCTGTGAGCTGTGTGAGGCCACAGCACTCTACTGGGGGTAACAAAGTGAGACTCTGTCTCTATTAAATAAATAAATAAATAAATAAATAAATAAATAAATAAATAAATAAAATTCTTGACAAGTTACTTGTAAAATATTATTTGAAAAAGGGATAAAAGTTGTTTGTGGTTTTTTCTGTTTGTTATTAGTTGTGTCATGGATATAGGCCCCAGATTCTGAGGCAATCCTAACTCATTATAAACTAAAGCTGGAAAGGTATTACTACCTACTAATTAAATGAACTCTAACTTTTCATTGAGGATCTGCTTGTAACAAATCTTCACTTACATAAAATGAGGGAACTGGAATAGAAGATGTCAAAATGTCAAGATGTTACTTCCTATACTTCTTTCTAGATTTCTATAAAGGAAACATTCTATTTTTGTCCTAGAATTCGGGTAAATGGAAATGACTGATTTTTTTAACAATGAACTCTCAAAACTTGTTTAAAAGGTTACTGCTATTATTTTTGTAAACCTGTGCATATAAGGTTACAGCTAAATTATTTTTGTAAACCTGTGCATATGACTATCTCCAAATGTTTAGTGAAGGTATAAATCCTCAAAAGACATGGACTCTAACCCAAAAAGGATGGCGCCTGTAGTCCCCACAACTCAGAGGCTGAGGCAACAGGATAACTTGAGCCCAAGAGTTTGCAGTACTGTGAGCTATGGTGATGCCACTGCACTCATCCAGGGCAACAGAGTAAGACTCTGTCTCAACAATACAGAACAAAAAGGATGATAATATCAGGACCTGAATGGAAAGGGCAACTGTAATTCAATCAAGTGTATTTTAACTTACAGAAAGAAATGTTAACAAAAAGTGTTAAAGTCTAATAAAAAGAAAACCAAACAAGAATTTCACTATGTCTCCAGATGTGAACGTCCCACCCAGTTAAACAGCTAAAATTATAATCCACACAGAAGTTATAGCTTTTTTTTTTTGAGACAGAGCCTTAAGCTTTCATCCTGGATAGAGTGCTGTTGCATCACAGCTCACAGCAACCTCCAATTCCTGGGCTCAAGCGAGTCTCTTGCCTCTGCCTCCCAAGTAGCTGGGACTACAGGCGCCTGCCACAACGCCCGACCATTTTTTGGTTGCAGCTGTCGTTGTTTGGCGGGCTGGGCTGGATTCGAACCTGCCAGCTCAGGTGTACGTGGCTGGCACCTTAGCCCGTTGAGCCACAGGCGCCGAGCCGAAGTTATAGCTCTTTATGAGAAATAATTTAAGAAAAAAATTTAATAATATGTGGGGGTAAGGGGAAGCTCATCATAACTTGATCGTATCAGCCTTTAGGATCACAGTACTCCTTTTGTTTGGATTCCAATTTCACCAAAGCAATTATCTGATAATAATTTAGTCAGGTTTTGATTTTGGACAGAAAATGTCATAAATTACTCCAAGTAGTTTAAGCTATGTGGTAAGTTTATGTCTTAATACTTTTGTTTATCAATAAGTCTCTGACCCTGATTTGTACTGAGAGGCTCCAGACTTAGCCCTTTGATAGAGATCCTGAGTGATGATGTACCTACGAAGAGACTCCTATGGAGAGGCCAGGCCCGAACAGCCTCTTTAAACACTGCCTATTGAATTTATAAGAAATGTTAGAATAAGGCTAAATATGATACAAAAAGCAAAAGAAAATCACGTATTGTAATACTTTAAAAGAAAATCTATAACCTATGAAGTCACTAACTAAAAAAGCTACTGTAAATATTTATTTTTTCTATTTTGACTCTGTATGGAAACAAAAAAACTAAACGGCTCCAGGTAGGGTATTAAAGCTACTTGGCACCAGAAATACTCAGACTCACTTCCATTAGGGGCCAGACATGCCCATGTCTTCACAGTCTACCCTGAAATACCAGAAGTGCAAAGGAGTTAATACTACCAATACCAAGGGCAAATCTCACCCAGTGGGGGAAGAGTGCTGGTACATAAATGTTCCAGTCTCCCAGCTTCTAGCTGGGTAATCCTGAAGGCATCCCATTAGTATGTTTCTTTGGGGTCTCTTCCAAATCTTGCCTACAGCAGCTTCCTCAATGGTGCACCCTTGCATTAGCTTTTTGTCTGTTGATCTCACTTGTCCTGAATTCTCCTGCTCCCTGAAATCAACTCCCCAAAAAACAACATATGACCAAATACTTGCAAGGCCCAGGCTCTGCTTTTAGACAAAAACAATTTAAGGAAATTTTAAAAATTAAAATCAATAGTAAAGCTGTACTTTAAACTTTTTTTTTTTCTGAGACAGAGCCTCAAGCTGTCATCCTGGATAGAGTGCCGTGGCATCACAGCTCACAGCAACCTCCAATTCCTGGGCTCAAGCGAGTCTCCTGCCTCCGCCTCCCAAGTAGCTGGGACTACATGCGCCGGGCCATTTTTTTGGTTGCAGTCGTCATTGTTGTTTGGCAGGCTGGGGCTGGATTCAAACCTGTCAGCTCAGGTGTACGTGGGCTGGCGCCTTAGCCCGTTGAGCCACAGGCGCCGAGCCTGTACTTTAAACTCTTACCTGCTTCAGTACAAACATTTCTCAGGTCTGCCCCATTAAAGCCATCTGAAAGTTTCACAATTGCTTCATAATCTGTTTAGAAAAAATAAACACAGGAAATTAGTAAAAAAAAAACAAGAAAAAAAGACCTTTTCTTGCTTTATGCTCACATGGAAAATTTAAACTCAAGAGCTTGCTTTGAATTTGATCAGCTAGGCATCTCCTGGTTCCACAATAATTCCACAATATTAATAAGCCAAAACAAAGATTTCTTTTAAGTAAACCAACACCCAAAAGAAACAGACACATCTCTGAAACTTTAAAACCAGGAAATATCATCAAGATCTTTAAACATCTTAACCTATTTTTACCTAGTAGAACAGCTGTGCACATGTGAACTCCAGATGCCTGTCAAGCTATGATTCTCACTAAATCATAACCAAATCTTTAATTTGAATAAACCAATTCAAAACCAATTACAACAGTAGAATTTAATCACAAAAGCCAAATATAAAATATATTAAAATATATAATCAGAAATAATTTTATCACATGGAATTTTGAAATGCTACAGCAAGTACTGGCCAGCCCTCTGGATTCTATGTAAGCGTCCAGTGGTGAAGTATCAGATCTATGATACCAGAAACAGAAAAGCCATCTCTCTGCCCACCACACGACAGACATGAATTGAAGAGCTGCGGGTTCGGGGCAGCAGTCAAGGATGTGACATAGACTAAGAAGAGAAATGAGAGAGCGTGGGCTACCACAATGTGAGTAACTCTGATGACATGCTCTCTGTCGGAAATACAGGCACTCTCAATAGCTATTTGAGATCATACAGATATTCACAAATTAGTTTTTGTTCAGATTTAAGTTCACTATAAGCTTCCAGAGAACAAGAAGCCTCAAGGCTAGCACAGTATCAGGCACCCAGCAAGAACTCATATTGGAAGAAACCTCTAAGTCACATTCTTTGTTCAGTTCATTCTTTCTAGTTCAGTGAGAGAGAGAGATAATAACTATTTATAATTATCTTGACCACTAACTTATAAAGTGTTTTTTTTTTTTGTAGAGGCAGAGTCTCACTTTATCGCCCTTGGTAGAGTGCCATGGCGTCACACAGTTCACAGCAACCTCCAACTCCTAAGTTTAAGTGATTCTCTTGCCTCAGCCTCACAGGTAGCTGGGACTACAGGCGCCCGCCACAACGCCCGGCTATTTTTCTGTTTTGCAGTTTGGGCAGAGGCCGTGTTTGAACCCTCCACCTTCGGCATATGGGGCCAGCACCCTACTCGATGAGCTACAGGCGCCACCTTATAAAGCATTTTTAAAGCTGCCTGGCATTTACACTAGATGATCTTAGTTCAGAGGTCAGCAAACCTTTCATGTCTAAGGCCAGAGAGTAAATATTTTATGCTTTGCAGACTGTATGGTCTCTGTCAAAACTACTGGACGCTGCTGTGGGCATGAGAAAGCCGTTGCAGACAATATATATGACACATGAATCGGCATAACTGGGTTACAACAAACTTTGGTGTTTATAAAAAAATAGGCAGGTAGAGGGTTGCGCTTGTAGCTCAAGTGGCTAAGGTGCCAGCCACATACACGGGAGCTGGAGGTTCAAATCTGACCTGGGCCTGCCAAACAACAATGACAACTACAACCAAAAAATAGCCGGACATTGTGGTGGGCACCTGTACCCAGCTGCTTGGGAGGCTGAGGCAAGAGACTCGCTTAAGCCCAGGAGTTGGAGGTTGCTGTGAACTGTGAGGCTATAGCATTCTACGTAGAGCGTAGAGCAATAGCTTGAGGATCTGTCTCAAAAAAAACAAAACAACAAAAAACAATAGGCCGGTAGAATTTGGCTCACAAGCCATTGTTTGGGCCAGGCACGGTGGCTCATGCCTGTGTCACCCTAAGCTCTGGGAGGCCGAGGCAGGTGGATTACTTGAGCTCATGAGTTCGAGACCAGCCTGAGCAAAAGCCAGACTCCATCTCTACTAAAAATAGAAAAACTGAGGCAAGAGGATCACTTGAGCCTGAGTTGGTGACTGCTGTGAGCTATGACACCACGATACTCAACTCAGGGTAACAGCTTGAGACTCTGTCTCAAAAACAACAACAACAACAAAGCCATTGTTTACTGGCCTCTGCCTTAGGTCTGGTCCATCACTTCCATAGTTAACTATTTTATACTTCTTCCTCTGTCCTCAAATCTCTATCAGTGTTTCCCTGTCTTCACTGAACCTACATCCTATTTTGCTGAGAAAATAGAAGCATTCAAAAGAACATGTCTACATGTTCCTATACTACCTTGTCATCATTAGCATCTTTTAATATACATTCTGTCTTTCTTCCATTCTTGAGAAGTATGCATATAGTTAAGGCCAACCCCTCTCAGGGAAAGGGCATTATCAATTTCTCTCTGTCCTAGATCACTCCCAGCAGCATAAAAAAAAAAAAAAGTGTTGTGAATTCTTTATTCTTAAAGAAACTACCAAATCCTCTCATCTCCATTTCCCTTTTCTCCATCCTTTCCGCAGAACACCTTAAAAGAAATGTTTTGACTCAATGACTCTCCTCTCAATCTTTCTGAAATTTACCTAAAGTAGCCTTTCACTCCCACCACTCCACAGAAATTACTTTTTTTTTTTTTTTTTAGTCAGTCTCTCTTTGTCACCCTCGGTAGAGTGCCGTGGCGTCACAGCTCACAGCAACCTCAAACTCTTGGGCTCAAGTGATTCTCTTGCCTCACCCTCCCAAGTAGCTGGGAGTATAGACGCCCCCCCTGTGACAACTGGCTATTTTCAGAGATAGGGTCTCGCTCTTGCTCAGGCTGGTCTCGGATCTGAACCCAGGGAAATCCACCCCCCTTGGCCTCCCAGAGTACTAGAATTATAGGCGTGAACCACCGCGCTTGGCCCCACAGAAATTACTGTTGACAGGGTTACTGAGGACCTCCACACAGTTAAACCCAAAAGTGTACTCTCAGAACTTTTTCTATTTAACCTATTGACAGCATCCAACACGGAGGTCCCTCCTTAAGGAATATTCTTCATTTATCTTCCAAGACACCATCAACTGTTGATTTTACTCCTGCTACTGTGATTTACCTTCAGACTCCTCTGATGTCTCATCTCAGTTTTTTAACGTTTGTCTATCCACATTCACCCACTTGGAAATCTCAACTAATTGCAACTTAAAAAACCATTTTTACGGTCTTTTCCACATTTATGTCCCCAGCATAGACTGCCCCAGTGAACTAGATACATATTGGATTACCATCCAACATTTTTAAGTAGGTATCTAACTGGTATTTCAAATTTAGTATATCCAGAACCAAATTCCTTATTCTCTCCTTAAAACTTAACCTTTCTAGTTGCCTCAATTTTAATTGACAGCAACTCTATCTTTCTAGTTGCTTGAGTCAAAAACCCAAGTCTTCCCTGGTTCTTCTCTTTAACGCACACCCCACATCCAAATGATTAGCAAGTCCTACAACCTCTACTTTTCAGATGTATCTAGAATCTCATTATTTCAAAAGAGAGGAGGCCAAGGCGGATGGATTGCTTGAGCTCCCGAGTTTAAGACCAGCCTGAGCAAGAGTGAGACCCTGTCTCTAAAAAAATAGCCAGGCGTTGTGGTGGGTGTTTATAGTCCCACCTACTTGGGAGGCAGAGGCAAGAGGATCACTTGAGCCCAGGAGTTTGAGGTTGCTGTGAGCTATGATGCCACAGCACTCTACCGAGGGTGACAAAGTGAGACGCTGCCTCCAAGAAAAAGAAAAAAAAAGACTACCAATTAAAGGAGAGACTTTGCTACCACCTTTAACTATATCACCAGCACCTTTTCCCTCGATTATTAAAATAGCCTCCTGATGCTTGTCCCGCCACATTTTAATCTCATCATAGAGCCAAAATAATCTTAAGTAAATTCTGAAATATTTACAGATAATATGATATGCGTGGGGTTTGCTTTTTTAAAAATCCAGACAGAATATAAGAGGAGAGCAATGAAACAAGATTGGCTAAAAATTCACAATTATTAAAGCTGAATGGTCACCAGTAAAAAGTACTTGGATATTCCTCATGTTGCTTTTTGTTCCAAAATGTACATATTCAAAACTAAAATTAATTTGCCTCAAATTAACCTAAACATATATCATATTGATAACTACACAGAAAGAAAAACTAATATAAGTACATTTTGGAACTTAGTACTGTGCTTGCAAAATCTTTTAAAAAATAATTATTGAAGGGGGATAAGCACATGAGGTTCAGAAATTCATTATACTCTTATCTCTACTTTTATGAGTTTCTAATTTTTTACAACAAAGTTTAAAGATATCAAAAACTGAGACCATATCATTCCTTAGCTCCTCATCCTCCATGGCGTCCACAGCAAATCCCAGAGTTCTTACCCTCTGACCTTTATAATGCTCTACACAATCTGGGGCCCATTACCTCTGTGACTTGGTCTGCTACTATTGTTCTGCTTTCTCAACCAGATGCCCTGGCCTCTTTTCTGTTCCTCGAATATGGCACGCACGCACCTTCTTCATGGCCTTCTTACTTGCTGCTCCCTTGTACATGAAATGATCTTCCCCCAATATCCATGCCTAGTTCCTTTACCTTTTCAGGTCACTGCTTAAAAACCACAATCTTGGTGAGGCAGCCTTCCCTGTGCTTCCTTTCTCTCTCCTTTAAAAATGTATGCCTCTCATGCCTGTGGCTGGCATCTCTTATCCCCCTTTACTTGCTTTGTTTTTCTCTGCAGCACTTACTACCATCTAATATACTTTTTCTTTTTTTTTTTTTTTGAGACAGAGCCTGAAGCTTTTACCCTGGGTAGAGTGCCGTGGCATCAAAGCTCACAGCAACCTCCAATTCCTGGGCTCAAGTGAGTCTCCTGTCTCTACCTCCCAAGTAGCTGGGACTACAGGTGCCCGTCACAACGCTCGGCCATTTTTTTGGTTGCAGCCGTCATTGTTGTTTGGCGGCCCAGGCTGGATTCGAACCCGCCAACTCAGGTGTAGGTGGCTGGTGCCTTAGCCTGTTGAGCCACAGGCGCCGAGTCCTTTTTATTTTTCTTAATCTGTCTTTCCTAATAAGCATGTAAGTTCCCAATGGCAGAAAATGTGTCTTTTTGCACCATTGCTAGTCCTTACAACAGTTCTTAGCATATAGCAGATGCTCAATAAATACCAGCTGAACTTAACCTCCATGTCTGCTGAATTTAAAACCAGATTCAGTAGACCATCATCAATATCCAATAGTTTTGTTTGATCTACCAAATGCAAATATAAGGTTACTCCCTTACCTATTTCTCCATGCTTTGTAATGGGACCTGCATGGATTTTCAATATGTCTAATCTTGCTTGTTCATTTGGCAAATCAATATCTGAAAATAAAAAATTATTTTACTGTCAAATTTTGTTTTGGTTTTTAAGTAAGGGGTGAGGGGAAATGTGAAAAGGGAAATGGGTAGCAAGTAAAAAACCTTAACTCACGTATTTTTCTATCTAATCTTCCTGGACGTAGTAAAGCAGGATCCAGTGTATCTGGTCTGTTTGTAGCCATGATCATTTTAACTCTATGCAGAGTATCGAATCCATCCATTTGATTCAGTAACTAAGAATATTAAAAATCCATAGACAGACTTTACAAAACATTCTAACCATTACAAAACAGCACATACCTTTTTTAAGAACCAAGAGATAAAAGAAGCAGATAATTGATGGCAACTCTATCTTTCCAGTTGCTTGAGCCAAAAACCTAAGTCTTCTCTGGTTCTTCTCTTTAACTTACACCCCTGGCCACATGCCCTAGCTTCTTTTTTGCCCCTTGAATATGCCAGGCATGTACCTCTGGCCCAGATGCCCTGGCCTTTTTCACATTATGCCTTTCATAAGCCTAATACTATGAAATATATTGCCTACAGATAGATATGTGAACTTCAGAAGGGTCATTTGACAGAATTTTACTTTTTCCCCCTCCCTAATATAATGGATTACACTTTACATCCTTAAAGTTTCAAGCTAGATTATGTACCTTTTGATAGCTATGTATGTGCCTTTTTATAGCTGCCAGGGAGTTCTAATAAATTGGAAGGCTTCCAGCATATTAAGAATTATGAAACTAAACTATGTAGATGTAATTTCCAACAACCAAAATCTTTTTATACAATTATTTTTTAATAATAAAATATAATGTACAAAGTGCTTATGACATGTCAGATATTATATTCTCATTAAGATAACTGGATACAAAGATTTTTTGACAAATCTGATAATACACCTATAAAATATTTTTCAAAATGATTCTATTGTACCTAGAAATACCACAAGACAGCAAACACATTTCTTTCAAATCCTAAAGTTTTATTGAATAAATGATCAAAACTTTTACTAGACTTCACCAACTCTCTGAAATATAGCTCATCTGACGATGTCTGTTAGTTGATGACATGTTAGTTACATGAATAAAACTAGTATTTGTGTTGTTTTAAAATACCTCAATTTAAGGTTTCTAAGAGACTTTATAAATCTAACTTTAAAATATTTATCTTTTGAACAGATCAACATAATTTATGAAAAGAGATTTTCAGATACTCCTAATGAAAACAAAGTTGACACTATATTATCTATGTTACCTAGTTTCTATCTGAAGTGGGGAAAATATATTTGGAATCTTGCCAACACTTTCACAGAATCTGGAGTGGGGAAAGGAAAAAGTGGGGAAAGACTTAATATACACTCTTCCATTCCATCATTATCTCTTTAATCATCAAAACTATTTATAGTTTCTTCTCAGTCTTAGCAGTAAAGCAAGAGAGGTAAGAGGAATTTTTAGAATAGCCATATACATAATTTTACTCATTACCAGTACCTTAATATGTCTCTTACACATAAAATATCTTAATAAAACTAACAAAATACAGTGTTCATAAGAAGCTCAACATACAATTTAAATATGTGAATGGCAGACCTCAAAAAACACAGACTGGTACAAATGTACACCAAATGGCATATCGTACACACTCTAGATTCTTTCTTTTCTTTTAATGGAGACAGGATTTCACTGTGTCACACAGGCTAGAAAGCCAGGTATCAGTCTAGCTCACAGCAACCTCAAACTCCTGGCTCAAGTGATCGTCCTGCCTCAGCCTCCCGAGCAGCTGAGACTATCTACAGGCACCTGCCACCACACCTGGCTAATATTTCTATTTTTAGTAGAGATGGGGTTTTGTTCTTGCTCAAACTCCTGAGCTCAAGGGATCCTCTGCCCTGGCCTCCCAGAGCCCTGGGCTCACAGGTGTGAGCTGCCGCACACAACCCACATCCCTATTTTCTAGGAGCCATTGTCTTACTAGAGACTATCATATAAAAACATGTTCGTTCGTGTCAGCACTCTCAAATTTCTCATTTAATTAATTCTACACGTAAAATGTTACACATATGCAATGTTAAGTTCTTCACTTAATAAACATTGGTTTCTTCATAAACCTCCTTTACCAAACATTACCTCCATTAAAGTTCTCTGAATTTCTCTGTCAGCTGAAGTACCCTCAGAAAACCGACGACCACCTTAAACAGATTTGGAAATTTATATGCATTATTCCTCTCCTTTGTAAGCATCAATTAAGAAAACAGAACATAATATGTCTGTGGTTAAAAAATATTAAGATGAAAATTAAATAGTAAAAATTATACTGACAAAATTACAATTGATTTTGGTACATTTTATTAATGTCAAAGGTTATTTATTAAAATTGGCTAAACTTTCTAAGAATCTTTTTAACATAACATCCAATTCATTGAGCTACATGTCACAATTACTGGTTAAGAGACAGGAAAAGTTCTTTCACATGTTTAAAAAATTTCCCAGCATTTTCAAAAACAAATTTTAAAACGTGTTGTTCTTACCAATGGCATCTATTTCATCCATAAAAATGATGCATGGCTGATGGTCCCGGGCATAATTAAACATTTCTCTGATCAAACGAGCACTTTCACCAATGTACTTGTCTACAATAGAACTAGATACAACCTGAGAAAAAACATTAAGGTAAATAGAAGACAATTCAAATAAAACTTAATTTCAACATGTACAAAAGAATCAATGTTTTACCTTTAAGAAATTACAGTCCAACTGGCTAGCAACAGCACGTGCCAAGAGTGTCTTCCCTGTGCCTAGGAATGACAAAAGGAGTCCTAATTAGACGGAAAGTAAAATGTAATTTCAAAAGTCTCTTAAGAGAGTAATCCTTTAGCTAGTAAATTTTCCAAAATGAAAGCTAAATCCTAAATAGAATTTTTCTTTTTTTACAAAAACTTCTTTTTTTTTTGGTTGCAGCCGTCATTGTTGTTTGGCGGGCCCAGGCTGGATTCGAACCCGCCAGCTCAGGTGTACGTGGCTGGCGCCTTAGCCCGCTGTGCCACAGGCGCCGAGCCTTTTTACAAAAACTTTAGCAGTGGGGGGTTGTATACCAAATTTAGTGGCACTAATGTTAACAAACCTGATAACCCACTACTACTGGACCAGTCCTATGCATAATTTTTTTTTCAAAATTCTAAAGCATGCCTACTCTCAAACTTAAAACTTTAAATTTTATTAAAAATACACCTTGTTTCCCTTGTTTCTAACAAATTATTTATCATTTTAAAGATGGTCCCAAACTTCTAGCTTCAAGAGATCCACCTACTTTAGCCTCCCAAGTAGCTGGTATTTATAGGCTTGAGCCATTGTACCTGGCTAGAACTTATTGACAAATAATAAATGTATATATTCATAGGCCAAAATACAATGTTATAATACACGTATATATTGTGGAATGATTAAATCGGGGTAATAACATATCCATCACCTCACATACTTAAGATTACTTTATGGTGAGAACATTTAAAATCTACTTCTAGCAATTCTGAAATATCTAACACAGAATGACAGTCACCACGCTGTGCAATCAATCACTAGAACTTATTCCTGTGCGAGTGAACTGTGTGTCCGTTGACTAACATCTCTTTCCCAGCCTCTGGTAACCACCATTCTACTCTCTGTTTCTAGGAGTTCAACTTTTTTAGATTCCACGTATAAGTTAGATTACGTAGTATCTGTCTTTCTGTGCCTGGCTTATTTCACTTAACATAGTATCTTCCAAATCCATCCATATGGGTGGTGCCTGTGGCTCAGTGAGTAGGGCACTGGCGCCATATACCGAGGGTGGCGGGTTCAAACCCGGCCCTGTCCGAACTGCAAAAAAAAAAAAACAGCGGGGCGTTGTGGTGGGCGCCTGTAGTCCCAGTTACTCGGGAGGCTGAGACCAGAGACTCGCTTAAGCCCAGGAGCTAGAGGTTGCTGTGAGCTGTGAAGCCATGGCACTCTACCAAGGGTGACAAAGTGAGACTCTGTCTCTAAAAACATCAATCAAAAAATAAATAAATCCATTCATATTATCAAAATACAGAATTTAATTTCTTTCTTTCTTTTTTTTTGAGACAGAGTCTCACTCTGTCACCCGAGTAGAGTGCCACAGTATCACAGCTCAAAGCAAACTCAAACTCCTGGGCTCAAGTGATCCTCTTGCTTCAGCCTCCTGAGTAGCTGGGACTACAGGTGCCTGTCACAACACTCGGGTATTTTTTAGAGATGGGTCTAGAACTCATGAGCTCAAGCAATTCACCCACCTCAGCCTCCCAGAGTGTTAGGATTACAGGCATAAGCCACCACACACGGACTCAGAATTTAATTTCTTAAAAGCTGAGTAGCATTTCATTATGTATATTTTTATATTTTCTTTACCCATTGATGTGCACTCAGGATTTTTCCATATCTTAACTACTGTGAATAATGCTACAATCATCACAGGAGTGCAATGTCTTTCAAAATAGTGATAATTCCTTTGGATACATAGTTAGAAGTGGGATTGCTAGATAATATGGTAATTCTATTTCTAGTTTTTTGGGAGGCCTCCATACTTTTTTCCAACATGGCTACATTAATGTATATCCCCTCTAACAGTGTACAAGAGATCCTGTTTCTCTACATTCTTATCAATGTTTATCTTTTAGATAGTAGCTATTCTAACAGATGTGAGGTGATATTTCATTGCCTTGCAATTTTATTTTAACCACACTGAATACAGAACTTATAAATATATCATACCCTAATTGACAACATGGACTATGACAGAAACTTGTGTTACAAAAATAGTATGCTATAAAAAGCAACTAATTCACCAGGCAACTCAAATAACTGCACAAGTGCTTTTCTTAAAGACAACTATCTTTTCTTTTTTTTGAGACAGAGCCTCAAGCTGTCACCCTGGGTAGAGTGCTATGGCATCACAGCTCACAGCAACCTCCAATTCCTGGACTCAAGTGAGTCTCTTGCCTCTGCCTCCCAAGTAGCTGGGACTACATGCGCCCAGCACAATGCCCGCCCGGCCATTTTTTGGTTGCAGCCGTCATTGTGTTTTGGCGGGCCCGGGCTGGATTCAAACCCACCAGCTCAGGTGTACGTGGCTGGCGCCTTAGCCCGTTGAGCCACAGGCGCCGAGACCCAAAGACAACTATCTTATTTACTACTCAGCAGCAATACTTTATATGCATTCTCCATTACATCACACAGAGCACAAAGTACTATTCAAGGATAGAGATTTCATAAAATTAATAATTTTACTGTTTCACCAAAGACATTCTAAAGTGAAACTGGCATTTGTTTTACACTGAAAGTGGCAGGCATGGACTCAATAACTACTAAAACTGTTTCATGCCAATGACAACCATGCATGAGACGGTACCAGCAGCTTTACCCTCACTGAGTTGGCACCATCAGTACAGATGTCAATTCAGTGAAAGAAACAAATACTACCATAGTATTATGAAAGTAGTTTTGACCTTGCAGATTCAATGAAAGCATCCCAGGAACACCTGGATGCAGTGAACCACATTTTGAGGACCGTTATGCTAGAAATCACAGGCCTGTTGAAATACACATACTGTGAGGTACAAATGCAGTGAGCATGCCTGAGGGAGCAGTGCACCCACTTCCTATTCCATTCTTACTCTGATGAAGCTGGAACCACACGCGTTAAATTTCCATCGTATTTTGTATGGCTTAATTCATTCATTTCATTTCAACCGGAATTCATTCATTCTAATAGATCAGATAGAAATAATTCAATACCAACCTGGTGGTCCATATAACAAACAGCCTTTTGGAGGTATTATTCCTACACGCTGAAATAATTCTGGGTTTGTAAGAGGTAATTCTATCACCTAGAAAAGAAGTTGCAAGTTTCTTGTCATGTACATTCAAATAGCTTAAGTGAAACATCAACGCAGTTAGGTTTACACATCATAATTCATAATAGATCTAGACTTCTGTGCTATGTAAAACCATTTATATTAAAGATTTTTCTTCAGGTAAATTTAAGATTTTTTTTTTTAACTTTTTACAATTTTATTTTTTTGAGACAGAGTCTCAAGCTGTCACCCTGGGTAGAGTGCCATGGCATCACAGCTCATAGCAACCTCTAACTCTTGGGCTTAAGCAATTCTCTTGCCTCAGCCTCCCAAGTAGCTGGGACTACAGGTGCCCAACACAATGCCTGGCTATTTTTTGGTGTTTTTTTTTTTGGTTGCAGTTGTCACTGTTTTAGCTGGCCCAGGCCAGGTTCAAACCCACCAGCCTAGGTGTATGTGGCCAGTGCCCTACCCACTGAGTTACAGGTGCTAAGACCTTTTAAAACTAAAACTTTTTGGCTAGGAATGGTGGCTTATAACTGTAATCCTAGCATCTTCGGAGGCCAAGGAAGGAGGATCACTTGAGGCCAGAAGTTCAAGACCAGCTTGAGCAACATACTGAGATCACATCTCTACAAAAATACGGTGGAACCTCTGTAAATTGACCACTTAAGAGACTGTAACAAGCTGGTAACACACAGAGGTGGTCAACATAAAGAGCTATGCCTTAGTACATGTGGTGTATGTCTAGTCTATGAAAATGTGGTCAAATATGGAGGTGGTCAACTATGGAAGTTTTATTATATTAAAAAATTAGCAAGGAATGATGGTACATATCTGTAGTCCCAACTACTTGAGAAGCTGAGGCAGGAGGATCTCTTGAACCCATGAAGTCTGAGGTTGCAGTGAGCTACGATGACACCTCAGCATTCTAGGCAAGGCAAGAGGAATAAGACTCTGTCTAAAAAAATCCAAAAACACTAAAAAATTTAAGTAGCATTTATTGCCCAGGTGAGGTGGCTCATACCTTGTACTCCTAGCATTCTGAAAGGCTGAAGTGGGAAGATTGTTTGAATTCAGGAGTTTGAGGACAGCCTAAGCAAAAGCAAGACCCTGTGTCTCTACTTCAAAAAAAAAAAAAGAAAAAAAAGACAAATTAGCTGGGCATTGTGGTAGGTGCCTGTTGTCCCAGCTACTTGAGAGGCTGATGCAGGAATTTACCTTGAGCCCAAAACTTTGAGGTTGCTGTGAGCTATGATGATGCCATGGTACTCTAGCCTAGGCAACAGAGTAAGACATTGTTTAAAAAAAAAAAAAAAAATTTTTTTTAAAGTAACATTTATTTCAACAAATTACACACTTGATTAGGGTGATTACACAGGTATATAGTTTATCAAAACATTTAAATCATATACTTATAATCTGTAAGTTTACTGGATATAAATTACACCTCAATGAAAAACTATAAGAAAGTCATGTAAAAAAAGACTCAAAAGATCTATACTAGTTTCATATGAGAATTTAACAGAAAATAATTACAAAATGCAACAAGGATTTAATAGGACATAACTGCCACTAAGAGAAAAGGCACATAAAATTTTTATCTGTTGGCAGTTTGCCATAATAGCCTTAAAAAAATAATGTTTTCTGCTTTTTTTTTTTAGAGACAGAGTCGCATTTTGTCGCCCTCGGTAGAGTGCCGTGGAGTCACAGCTCACAGCAACCTCCAACTCCTGGGCTGAGGCGATTCTCTTGCCTCAGCCCCCCGAGTAGCTGGGACTACACGTTTTCTGCTCATAATGTCCTACCAAGACTAATTCAAGGAAAGAAAAGTGGAGAATAGAAAAACTGCAGATCTAATCACCCAATTTAAATTATTCAAATTATTATTTTATTACAAAAATAAATTATTATTACAATTCAAATTATTATTATTTCTCAAGTTACTGGTACTTGAGTAATAATTGTTACAGTAATAATTGTTCTGGTACAGCAACCTGAGAAATAAATTTCTCTTGAATAGCTGTGTTGTAAGGTATGATTGGGATGAGCCCGAAGTGTGAGAAATCAACATCTTAAAGTTCTGACAGAAAAAGGTACCACAGACAGGTATGATGCCTCCTGCTTGTACAACTAAAGTCAGAAATCACCATGGAAGGCGAGTGTTCACAGCCTATGATGTACTCACACTTGCTTTGTTGCCCTTTTGTTAAATACAAGGGGAGAATGGGAGAACAGGCTTTTATTCAGTGCTCCTTCAGGTAGTATAAAAGAAAAACTTGATACATTTTGTAATCACCTGGAATGCTTGTGCACATGCCAGGGCCTGTACTCACCCCCAGTCTACTTAATCAAAACCATTCAGAGAGCCTAGTAATCTGTATTTTTAATAAGTATTCCAGGAAAATTAACATGTTGAAGTCTGAGAACTACTGCTGGTTTAGGGCTTAAATCAGATGGTATTAAGTTAAGATATTCCAACTATTCCCATTCATTCCTAAGTATTTCCAGCCCTAAATCAGAACAAAATCAACAGGACAAAGTAATTTGTTTTACAATTGTTATAAAGCTACCTGTGGTGTGAAGCAGGGCATTTTGATTTGTTCTTCACTTAAAAGCTAAAAAGATTTAAGGCACTCCTAAAGCCAGTATTTTTCTTGAATGGCAGGAAACAGCTTTGACAAGATATGTAAGGTCTAAGTACTCATTCTACCGTAGGACAGGAAGCTAGTTATTAGTGGGGTATGGGAAAAACTACGTCACACACGTTATCCAAATGTGCTCTGACCCGAGGAATCTACTATGCCACTATGACAATCCAAACCACAGATGGCAAGGATATCAGATTATGTCAATTATTCTTAGTTTTTCACTCCTTTTTTTGCCACACACAAAATCAGGATTTTCTAATACCAATTTTCTTTTTTTCTTTTTTTCTTGCAGTTTTTGGCCGGGGCTGGGTTTGAACCTGCCACCTCTGGCATACAGGGCCAGTGCCCTACTCCTTTGAGCCACAGGTGCCGTCCACTAATACCAATTTTCTAATACCAAAAATTTTCTCCAAATTAACAAACACCAATAATTTTTATAGTCAGAAACTCAGTGCTATTCTTCCCTTAGCAAAAATACAAATGCATGATATTTAGTAACCACTATTTGGAAAAAAAGTAATTTTTCATTATGTTTCTCTTTTTAGACATCCTACAACCAATACTATTCATTAGTAAGTTCAGAGAACAAAGTTCACAGTACCAACCTCTCTTAATTCCCGGATCTGTTCTGATAATCCTCCAATCTCAGAATAAGAAACATTCCCTGGGTCTTCATGAGACATGTTGTAAACTAGTGGATCCACCTCTCTTGGCAAATATCTGGAATAAAAAAGTATGTACTTTTCTTTCAAAATATATTTTCTCTCAGCCTACAGAGTATAAATGACTTGCTTATACAAGCACCTTATAAAGATACGTTTAAGTAGAAACTAGTAAAAGGGAAAATGTCAAAATGTTCAGTGATATCAAAAAGAGCACATTTTGGATAAAACCCTCTGAGAACAAGAAATGGGGAAAGGGGAAAGGGAGGGGTGGGGAGGGGGAGGAGGGGAGGGGGAGTGATTGTTGGGATCACACGGTGCATCTTAGAAGGGTACAAGTGAAAATTACTAAATGTAGAATATAAATGTCTTCATATAGTGATTAAAAGGCCATGAAGGCTATGTTAAATAGTTCAATGAAAATATTTCAGATTGTATATGAAGTCAGCACATTGTGC
>CAUYRH010080165.1:0-15172 GCA_963574655.1 Perodicticus potto | reverse complement strand
GCCTCCCAAGTAGCTGGGACTGCAGGCGCCCGCCACAACGCCTGGCCATTTTTTGGTTGCAGCCGTCATTGTTGTTTGGCGGGCCCAGGCTGGATTCGAACCCGCCAGCTCAGGTGTACGTGGCTGGCGCCTTAGCCCGTTGAGCCACAGGCACCGAGCCAAAAGTATTTGAAATATTAACAGATAAATGAATGCTTCAACATTTTAAATTAAGAAATGTATTTTCCACAAAATAATATAGGGAATTATTTTGGTGCTATACTTACAAAAAGGCCCAGCTCGTTTACAAGAACATCAAGTTTCTTTATTTTTTCTACTTAAGTACTTTCTAGTTTTACTGGCATGTTATCACTACTTCTTAAAGTTATTTTTCTTTTTCATTTATTCAAACACTGTTTTTTTATTTCTAATACTAGTTTTTACTTATGCCTGCCAATACTCTGTTTTATTTACCTACACTTCATATATAGAATGGCTTCTATTTTGTCTTTCTTAAATCCTGGCTTATTTATTACAAATAGAGGCAAGCTTTGATATTCTTTCTTATATCTTTGAGTATAGCTATGCTTGAGAATATACGTATTACAATACATATAATTTTTGCTCAGCAGCTAGGGCGCCAGCCACATACTCCGGGGCTGGCATTTCAAATCCAACCTGGGGCCTGCTGAACAACGACAACTGCAACAAAAAAATAGCCAGGTGGCTCGGCGCCTGTGGCTCAACGGGCTAAGGTGCCAGCCATGTACACCTGAGCTGGCGGGTTCGAATCCAGCCCGGGCCCACCAAAAAACAATGACAGCTGTAACCAAAGAATGGCCTGGCGTTGTGGCGGGCGCCTGTAGTCCCAGCTACTTGGGAGGCGGAGGCAGAAGACTCACTTGAGCCCAGGAATTGGAGGTTGCTGTGAGCTGTGATACCATGGCACTCTATCCAGGGTGACAGCTTGAAGCTCTGTCTCAAAAAAAAAAAAAAAATAGCCAGGTGTTGTGACAGATGCCTGTAGTCCTAGCTACTTGAGAGCCTGAGGCAAGAGAATTAATCCCAACAGTTTGAGGTTGCTGTGAGCTGTGACTCAATGGCACTCTGTTAGGCTGACATAATGAGACTCTGTCTCAAAAAAATAAATAAAAAATACATATAATTTTATTGTAAGTTACTTTCATTTTATTTCTCTCATAGTAAGAATTATTTTTATATTTTAAAAATTATGTCTATACATAGTTATGGTATTTTCTATTTTATTAAGGCTAGTAAATGGGGTATTAATTGCTTAAAAAGAGGGCATGGCCCTCGTTCACACATTGCTGGTGGGATTGAAACAAGGTGCTTCCATTTTTGAGAACAGTTTGACAGTCCCTCTTTTGAGGGACTAAACAGAGTTATCATACAACCTAGCAATTCTACTCCTAGGTATCTATCCAAGCATACATTTACCCAAATACTTGTAAGCACATGTTCATAATACTACAATGACCAAAAGTGTAAACTTCCAAATACCCATCAATTAAGTGCATTGGTGGTATAGTGGTGAGCATAGCTGCCTTCCAAATGTCCATCAACTGATGTATGGATTAACAAAGTGTGATATATTATGTATCCATACACTGGAATATTATTTGACTATTAAAAAATGAAGTACTGACATGCATGAAATGCATGAATATGTATGAAACTTGAAAACATGCTATAAAAAGAAGTCACTCAAAAAAAGGTCACATATTGTATCATTCCATTTGTATGAAATGGCTAGATTATGTAAAGCCAAAAAGACAGAGAGTATATCAATGGTGGCCAGCGAATAGGGAGAGGAGAAAATTGGGTCTGGGGATCTTTTGGTGGTGTAGAATGGATGATATGTAGTGATGGTGGCACAGCTCTGCAAATGACAAATTAAAGAATTTGGACTGACCAAGTTGTTGAGAATAACTGGAAAAGTTGAAAAAATGTTTTTAAAACTGTGCTTGAAGATACACAGCTACTATGTACCCATAATTAAAAATAAAATAAGAAAGGAAGGAAGGAAAACATATGCCCTAATAAATGTTGAATTTTCTCTAAAAAACAAAGAAATCTGGTTGGAGACATGGGAAAACTACTAAAACAATGAAGAATTCTGAGGCCTAGAGCAGGAAGAAGACAGAAACCCAGAAAGGAGACACCAGCATTTCCTCAAGAGTGGCTGCCATGTCTAGTTTATTAACTGCGGTGCTGAAGTACTGACATGCTACAATATGTACGAACTTTGAGCAGAGCTTTTGACAGCCTTATAGACAAGAATGAAAAATTGGAATCCAGAGCCTACTAAGTAAGAATAGGCTTTCCATAAACTTTAGGTTGGAACCCCGAAGGACTATAGCTGAGAAATATGACTGAATTTGAAATAGAACGGCCTTGTTGCAGGGACTGAGGCCTAGCTTTAACGTGTTCAGTCCCCCAAACAGGATTAAGGTAAATCTAGGATTTCTCCTGTCTCAAATTGACTTTCCAAAAGCAATATGAACTCTTTCTGACCATCCTGAATAACTAGTACTACATGTTAGTAAGCACCCCATAAGATCACCTAGTGAGTGACTATGCTGTAGGTTTTGGCTGAGCCCAACTGGGAGTAGAACAAGGTCATTCTTAGAACTGATGGCTAGGTGCTTTGGGAGGGTTTCTGTACAGGTGCTGCCCTGTATAAGAAGATTTGTTTTAGTAGTTGAGCAGAGGTTGATTTTCTTTTTTGTTTTTTTTTTTTTTTTTTTTTAATTTGGCAGGGCAGGTTTTATTTTGGACTTTTGCCTTTATATGTCTGTCTCATTTAAATATGAGATTTTGCAAGGGAGAAAGAGGCTTCAGGATACCTGGTTATAAACATTTTTAAAGGGAAACCCTCTTGAGATTCTTCTTGACATAGATGCGGTAAGGGCATTATAATCTCCTCCCCATTTATCTACTTTGCCCAGGAAGGGGAGTGGAAGCCTTTCCTCCAGTTCTGAGTCCCTAGGGGGCCTTCAGTGGTCTAGAAGTTGGCAAATATTTTCTATAAAAGACAACATAGTAAATATTTTAGGCTTTGTGGACATAGGACTCAACTTTGCCATTGTGTGGTAAAAGTAGCCAGAGACCAAACCTAAGTGCATGGAACTGGCTGTGTTCCAGTAAAACTTTATTTATGGAAACTGACTGAGCCTAGATTTGTCCCACTGAGCCATAGTTGACTGACCCCTGGTCTGCAAGAAAGGACTCAAGTATAAACAATTATAGAGACTGCTGTTTCCTACCACTGTGACTTACAGGGATACCACTTGTTTCTGGGGAAGTTAACAAGTAAGGCCTACTTTCCATAATTTCATTCCACATCCACAATTACTTCTAATAAAAATGTTCTGATCAAAATGGCTCCTTAGACAACAATCTCTAGCCTGTCTTTAAACCCTGAAGCAAACCTAGAGTCCTTTGGAAAGATCTTCCAAAGATTTTTAACTGCTATAAACCCTAGAGAAAAAGATTAAAGCTAAGAGTGATAGATAAGGGTTTCAAAGGGTAGTAAAAAGTTTTACAGTAAAAATTGTTCTTAAGAATTGCTGAAATGCCAAAAAAAGAAAATGTTATAAACATTTTCCATATTAGGAATTCTTTCTAAACATTACCTGAGTAAATATACATTATTTAAATGTACATAATTTAATATGTTTGAATATTAAGCTGTTTACAATTTTAATTATTTTATTTATTTATTTTTTAAGAGACAATCTTGCTAAATTGCCCAGGCTGTTCTCAAACTCCTGGCCTCAACCAACCTCCTGCCTCAGCCTCTTAAGTAACTCGTATTACAGGCACAAGCTACTGTACCCAGCATTAATTATTTTTAAAAGGCTGTGTTTAGCAGCTTTCTACATAATTTTATGCTACATTTTGATCTATTTATATATGGTCTCAAAAGTATAATTATTAGAATAAAGAATATAAATATAGTTAAACCTCTTAATATATACAGCTAAATTGCTTTCTAAAAAGGTTGTGCCAACTTTGTTTGACCAGCAAGATGTGCAAGTTCCTATTTCAACATGCCCTTTCTACCATTACTTATTTTCTTTTTTTTCCAAAGTATGTCTCATATTTTGTTTGTAAAATTTTCCTATATGTAAAAGTTAGTTAGATAGGAGCCAATTGGCAGGGCAGGTTTTATTTTGGACTATTGTCTAAAATGTCTGTTCTGTTATTCTGGGACTGGTCTGTTGAATGACTTGCCATGCAACTGTCAGTGGGTCCTGGTCAGGCTACTGCAATATTTGGCATCTAAATTGAAACTTTGGCCATCATCACCTGAATGACTGGTTTGTGTCGGCCATTTTGTTGCTAGTGGTAAAGCAGTTCTCTAGTCCTGTGGTCCCAATCCCTGGGCGTGTTAGGAACCAGGCCACATAGCAGGAGGTGAGCAGCAGGGTCACTAAAGAAAGCTTCATCTATATTTACAGTTGCTCTTCATCCTCCCACCATGGAAAAACTGTCTTCCATTGCAACTGTTCTCTGGTGCCCAATAGTTTGGGGACCAGTGCTATAGTCCATCTGCCATTTTTGAGAGCTATGATGCAGATAGATTTCTAAGGCTTGATGTGTAGAATCCCTTTTCTAAGTGTCTTAGTCTGTTTTGTGATGCTGTAATAGAATACCTGAGACTGTTTAACTTATAAAAAACAGAAATGTATTTCTCATAGTTCTGAAGGCTGTGGAGTCCAAGATCAAGGCACTGGCATTTGGCCTGGTGAGGTGCAAGCAATAGAAGAGCAAGCTACCCAAATGCTGTGTGGAGCCTTTTTTATAAGGGCGTTAATCCCTTAATGAGGAACGAGCCCTCATGGCTTAATGACTTCCTATAGGCCCTGCCTCTTAGTATCATAATGCTGGCAACAACCTACATTTTGGAGGGTACACAATGGAGAGGAGTAAGCAGCTCTCTTTCTTTGGTGATTTGTTTATAGAATAAATGTGTTTTGTTTTGTTTTGGGTTTTTTTTTGAGACAGAATCTCAGTATGTACCCTTCAGTAGAGTGCTGTGGCGTCACAGTTCACAGCAACCTCAAACTCCTGGGCTTAAGCGATTCTCTTGCCTCAGCCTCCCAGGTAGCTGGGACTATAGGCACCTACCACAACGCCCACCTATTTTTTTGTTGCAGTTGTCGTTGTTTAGCAGGTCCCAGGCCAAGCTCTAACTTGCCAGCTTTGGTGTATGTGGCCAGTGCCCCACTCACTGAGCTATAGACGCTGAGCCAGTGTGGCGTTTTTTTAATTAAGAGAATGAAGAAAGCAACTTTGGTATTCATCTGAAGAATCAGTATCCTCTCACAGCACACCAGTTGAAAATCACTGTAGTATCTCAATATACTACAAATATATTTACTAACTTCTTTACCTTCTTTTGTCTTTCTAGTTTTGAAAGAAATAAATTTTAGTTAAAATGTTAGCCTGGCATTGTTTTTATTCCCCACTTTTTTTTTCTTATGGGGAATTACTAGGTTATGAAACTGGAAATTTTATTCCTTTTCCAGAAATTCTTTTGGTAGATTTGTGTAAGAAGAAGAATAAAAATTGGCATGGTATTGCAGCCTGAAGCCTACTCTTCATTTATTATTAAGGCAAGCTCTTTATCAAAATATTAAGTTAATAATATCTATAAAATTATTGTACTTACATAAATTGAGACTATTTGTGCTTTATTTTGGCATTCTCATAAGTGGATAAAAGGAAAAGCTATATGGAGAAGTATGCCCTATTGGGAATATTTCCCATATTCCTAATCTTCCTTGGTTTAATGTTGCTCACTATGTCCTTTTGTTTGTTTGTTTTGTTTTTCAGTTTTTGGCAGGGGCCAGGTTTGAACCCGCCGCCTCAGGTATATGGGGCCGGCGCCCTACTCCTTTGAGCCACAGGCGCCACCCTCACTATGTCCTTTTCGAAGCACTCTTTCTAGGTAAAAGATGAGACGGAGTGGTAGTGTTCCTGCTTACGTTAACCATGAGAAAAACTGAAGCATCTTAAACTGACTGAAGTGTTCCTGGGAGTTTATGTAACTCTTTAAACCTCATTCTAGTGCTGATACTAAAACCTCCCAGACCTTGCATTTGTGTTTCTGATCATTTTGTAGCTATAAAAGATTATTTGCCTCAGCACAGTAGAATTATGACATAATTTATGGATTTTTTTTAAAGCCGAAATCTGAAAGCATGCATTGCATTGGAAAGAATTTTGAAATCCACTCTTAGCAGAATCTGTCTTTTTTTTTTTTTTGAGACAAGAGCTTCAGGCTGTCACCCTGGGTAGAGTGCTATGGCATCACAGCTCACAGCAACTTCTAACTCCTGGGCTCAAGTGATTCTCCTTCCTCTGCCTCCCAAGTAGGGGGCCCCTCTACAGGCGCCCACCACAACGCCTGACTATGTTTTTGGTTGCAGCCATCATTGTTTGGCGGACCCAAGCTGGAATCGAACCCGCCAGCTCAGGTGTATGTGTCTGGCACCAAGCCCAGAATCTGTCTTTAATTAAGATATATGGACATAAGAATTAATTTCGGGGCAAGTTCTTTGTCTATATGTTGTTGATGAGAATGTTTACTTGCAGCTAAGTAACAGCTTAGAATTCTAAAATATGGAACCCATAAACTTCAATGAAGTATTTTTTAATGTTTACTTTTTTCCAAACCTTTTTCATCATACTACTATTAAATCAGTTAAAAAGATAATAATAACAATCTAAAAAGTGGGACAATATGTATCGTGTATATGCGTGTCTTCATGTGTATATATATGTGCCTTCATGTATTCATTTGCAAATTGTGTTTATATTAATAACAATTTAATGTGCTTTCTTTTTTAAATCTTATAACACCTTGTCACACAGTAATCTAAACTTATTCAAAGTTCATTTCAGTTTCATCCAACAATGTGTAATGTTTTGTTAAAATTGGTGAATTTTTATCTTCCAAGGTGTTACTTCTTGGATTTAGTGACTAGATTACTAGTTAATATATTCTTGCATGCCATGCTATTTTTTTTTTAATTTTTTTTTTTTTTTTTTTTGCTTTTATTTCAGTTGGCTTGCACTCTTAGTTTCCTTGTTTTTTGGGGTTTTGTTTTTTTTTTTTTTTTTACATTGTCCTTGCTTGTAGTGATTCTTCTTGCCAGTTGCCTCCCACATAGCTGGGATTACGGGTGCCCACCACAACGCCCGGTGGTGTTCTTTGCTGGTGGTAGAGACGGGGTCTTTTACTCTGGCTCACTCATGTTTATGCTGGTCTCGAACTGTGAGCACTAGAAATCTACCCGCCTCGGCCTCCCACAGCGCTGGGATTGCAGACATGCGCCACCACGCCCGGCCAAGCCATGCTATTTTTAAAGTTCAAAATACTAATGTTTTTGTTAGGTTAGTACTGTTAATGTAGAAATAACAGGTAGCTTTGTTCACTTTTCCTGATTCTCTCCAGTCTATCCCAAATCTCTCTTCTCCACTTTCCTGCCTTCTCCTTCATTTGTGCACCCTCCCAGCTCTCCTTTACCACTCAGTTTCAGCAATTACCCTCAAACCATTCACACATGCATGCACTCACACACAAAAAAATATATGAAAAAGAATTGATTTAGAGCAGTTTTTCAACCTTTTTCATCTCACAGCACACTTGAACCTATAGTTAAACTTCCACAGCACACTGAAATTATGTTGATCAAAAAATAAAAAGAGTAAAAAAAAAGTTCATGGCACATGTAAGATCCTCTCACAGCACACCAGTTGAAAATCACTGATTTTCTTATACCCTCAATGAATCCTCAACAATTAAAAAAAAAAGAAGAGAAAATCACTGATTTAGAAGGAGCCCTCATAAAATGGCAAATCTCTTTGCTGGGTGAAAGGGAAGAGTTGATACAACTGATACAGGAAAATGGACCCCAAAACAGGGTTCTCACCTGAAGGCCAAGGAGGTTCTGGGCTTAGCACAGGAAAGAATTTAAGAGCAAGCCAGCAGAGCAAAAGCAAGTTAATTGAGGTAAAAAAAAGAAAGGTGGCTGCCCCATACCCAGAGCAGTGGCTATCTCTCAGAGCAACGGAGAGTAATACCTTGTGAATGTCCAGGGTCTGATTTTATACCTTCTATTTAATTTTATTTTAATTGGAGGGAGAATTATTTATAAGGTTTCTGAAAAAGGGATGGGGAATTCTCAGAACCAAGGAAGGGTTTTTCCTCTTTTTAAACAATAGACGGTAACTTCCAAAAGTTGCCATGGTGTCTATAAACTATCTTGGTGTTGGTGAAAGTTTCCTTTGGTATGTAAATACATTATAAGCAGGTTATAATGGGCAGTGAGGGTAACCTGAGGTTGTTTTTTGTGGCCATCTTGGTTCTGGCTTATTTTGGCTGATCTCTCTGTTGCCTCCTATTTTATCAAAGACCTTGGTGTTATGACTCCTATTGAGCAGGATCTGCCAGTTCCCTACCTCAGAACCATCCTCCCCAGGTTAACTGGGAGAGAAATTACAAGTGCTACAACCCACCAGCTTGTGGCCTGAGTTGATCAGCTGCCCAGCTGATCTGAAAGCTCCACTGGAGAGATGCTAAAAACCTCAGGAAGGTCCTGAAGTCTCTGACTGATTACCTCAGAGGTGTCAGTTTGGAAGAAGAATACAAAAAGTAAAGAAGCATTGGAAGGATACAGCCATGCTGAATCCTTCACGTTAGAATTAGAACTGTTCATGTTTATGTGTTTATGAATTAATGTTTTATTTGATACTTGGTGTCTGTAAATTTCCACATATGAAATATTTAATTCCATTGATTTTTAAATACATTATGCTTCTGAATATTTTTCAATTAAAATATTAGCCTTAATACTTGTATTACATGAAAGAAACACCAAGACAATAGTAGGGTGATTTGCTTTAGTATTATAATTATTACTTTGATTTTTTTTGTTATTTTTAATAATAGATTAAAAGACCATTTAAATTCTTCATTTGGAAGATTTAAATCTTAGAAAATTTTGAATCCATCTGTATAGAATTGCAGATATGCGTTTTTATTGGTGACCCACAATATTTTCAGCAATAATATTGTGTAACAAAAGAAACATTTCCATTATTAGAATTTTCTTTGTATAACACTTTAAAAAAAAAAACAAAACTACTTTCTCAGACACTGTTAACACACCATCTTTGCTGGGCACAGTGGCTGATACCTGTAATCTCAGCAGTTTGGGAGGTTACGGCCAGGAATTTGAGACCAGTCTGGGCAACACAGTGATACTCTGTCTCTACAAAAAAAAAAAAGTTAAAAAAATTTCTAGATATGGTGTTGTATGCCTATAGTCCTGGCTACATGGGAGGCTGAGAGGCAAGAGGATTGCTTGAGCCCAGACTGCAGTAAGCTGTGATAATGCCACTGCACTCTAGCCCAG
This sequence comes from Perodicticus potto, assembly GCA_963574655.1. Lineage (NCBI taxonomy): Eukaryota > Metazoa > Chordata > Mammalia > Primates > Lorisidae > Perodicticus > Perodicticus potto. The sequence continues at coordinate 5,744 of CAUYRH010080165.1, read as the reverse complement.
GCAGCAGAGTGAGACTCTATATTACAAACAAAAATAAAAAACCCAGGGCGGCGCCCGTGGCTCAAAGGAGTAGGGCGCCAGCCCCATATGCCAGAAGTAGTGGGTTCAAACCCAGCCCCAGCCAAAAACAGAAAAAATAAATAAATAAATAAATAAATAAATAAATAAAAATAAAAAACTCATACCTTCTTTACCTTGAAGGGAGTTAGAGTTAGAGCAAGTATGTAGTGGGGGGATTGTTTTTTGGTTTTTAGTATCTGCCATGTACCTATGTAGCATATTGTTGATAGCCACAAGTTGTCATAGAAAAGGTCAGCAAATGTGGAATATTTGTCTTTTTTGTAGAAAGAAAATACATAACTCATATTTAAAATTGACAGTTGTTTATGGTACTTTGCTACAAGATAACCAACAAATTTCTATATGGTGCAAAAGATTCTTGGGGTTCCTCTCAGTCTCATTACTAAATCTTGAAAGAAATTTTCATTTAAGATCAATTTTTAGGCTCAGCACCTGTGGCTCAACAGGCTAAAGCGCCAGCCACGTATACCTGAGCTGGTGGATTTGAATTCAGCCCAGGCCCGCCAAACAATAATGGTGGCGGCAACCAAAAAATGGCCAGGCATTGTGGCAGGTGCCTGTAGTCCCAGCTACTTGGGAGGTGGAGGCAGGAGACTCGCCTGAACCCAGGAATTGGAGGTTGCTGTGAGCTGTGATGCCACGGCACTATACCCAGAGTGACAGCTTAAGGCTCTGTCTCAAAAAAAAATAAAAAATAAAAAAGATCAATTTTTAAAGCTTTTTATCATATGATATATCACATGTACAGAAAAGTACATTGTATATGTACAATTTAGGAAATAATTATAAAGCTGATACCCATCCAACCAACACCAAGTTGAAGAAATAACAGCACCCCAGAAATTCTCCATGGGTCCTTTAGCAAACATACCCCCTTCCTCTATAGAGGTGACCACTCTCTTGACTTTATTATAGTTTGATTGTCTGTATATTCTTAAATATTGAATTCAGTTTTACCTACTTTTGGGCCTCAGGTTGTGTATAAACCTTCCTTAGAATCATGGAATTGTTATTAAATTTCAGAGAAGCATACATAACAGGTCAGTAAAAGGGTGGAGATGGATTCATAAGCCAAAAATCCTTAAGGAATTTGAGGAGTGAAACCTAGAAAAGGTGTTAGGTACTAGTAAGGTTTTTTTGTTTATAAGAAATGTATTAAATGAAAATATGAGGCTTGACTCACATTTGAAAATATTTTATAAATTCTGCTTAATTTTAAAAGCATTTTTTCTGTGGCATGACCATAAATATTTATAAGGAAAAATAAATGTAACTTCTTTATTTTCAGTGTGGCACAGATGAACTACATTTCAAGTGAGAAATAACATTGATAGGAAGCAGCTATGTAAAACTATGTTCAAAAAATGAAAGCCCAAGTTTCAGGTCTTTTTCTGAACATTGTTCTTTGTGTAGTATTGTTCAATTTTAAAAGTATTTTCAGATTCAACTAAAGTTCAGTTTAGAAATATAATTTATATTTTTACTTTCTCAAATGAAGCTTTAAGCATATGTTTCTAATAATTCAGTTAAAATATGCTGAGTTATGTATTTTTAAAGAGCATCTGTTTTGAAAAGATTCCAAAATATTTGTTTGAACAGGCACTCAGCATCTCGATGAAAACTGTTGGAAAAGAAAAGCTTTCAGAGTCGTTCTGCCCTCAGAGTAGTCAAGCCAACTAAACTGGTACAGTTAACACTTCTGTAAGAAGCCAGGAGCCAAGAAACTTAGCGCTTCCTGACTGCTTTTCAGCAAGCATGCCTTCAAACCAACTTAGTGGTTAATGTTAATATTATTGAATTTTCAGAGTAAAAACCTACAAGTAGAATATCTACATCTCTTTCTATCAAGTAACCCATGGTCAACTTCAATTTCTGCTTTACACTGGCACTAAAGCTATCTTTCTTTCCTAAATTTTATGGGGCATCATTCTCGCAAAGCAAGAAGGGAAAGCGCTATAGAGTGAGACCACAGGTATGATTAAAACGTCTCCCAGATAGAAATATTTTTGCATTGCTTTTTAGTGGATAGTAGAGACCATGATGTAAAATTATATGAGACATCCTAATGTTTGGGGATGATTAGTAGTGATATCAGGCTACCAAATTTATAAGTGGGAGTTGTTTATTCAGCTTCTGACCCGTTTATTTTTCGTATGTCCCCTTCAAGTTTGTTGACACCACTTAATTCACTTAACAATGATATGCTTAGTATCTTAGTTCATTTTGTGCTGCTGTAACAGAATATCTGAGAATGGGTAATTTATAAATAGATTTATAGTTCTGGAGACTGAGAAGTCCAAAGTCAAGGGGCCCACATCTGGCTCGGCCCTTCTGGCTCATCATCTCATGGTGGAAGGCAGGAGAGCAAAAGAGCACACAAATGTAGGGTGGGAAGGGAGGGGGCTGAATTCATCCTTCTACCGGGAACCACTTCTGTGATAACTAGCCTACTCCTGCAATGATGACATTAATTCACTCCTGAGAGCAGAGCCCTCAGGACCTAGTCACCACTTTAACGTCCTACTTCTCAATACTGTTGCATTGGGGGATTAAGCTTCCAACACGTGGACTTTGGGGGACACATTCAAACCATAGTACTTAGTATATGAAATATACCATGTGGAGCTCAATCCACATATTGGCGCTAACAAGTGTTATACTTGCAAATTCATTGAATTTTAGATAGTACCTCCCATATTTACGTGCTGTGGTAGAGAGTGAATAAAAGATTCAAAGATTCTGTATGCTAACTAGAAAGATAAGACTCAAATCTATACTGCCATTTCTCAGATATCACAGAATTAGTTAGAAAAATAGTATAATAGCAAAATAGCATAAATTTTCAGTCACTTGGTTTTTCAAGTGCTTCCCACAAGATTAAAGATAACAGTGTCTCCCAAAATTATTACCATACCTTAATAAATTTTATGCTTCTTTCAGAACCAAAAGTGTAGAGGAGTTATTTGGATCTGTGTATAACCTAAAATGACAAATTATATGCCATTTGGGCCACAGTGTCATGGCTTCAGGGGCTCGAAGGATCAGCACAGGAGTACAGTCTTTTCATACAAGTCTGCCTGATCTTTCTGTTTTGGATAGAATGTTACTGGGAGCTTAGAAAGAAAATGAGGGAGTTTCAGAAAGGAACAGAAAATGCTGATGACTGGAAAGGATGATTGAATACAAAAATCTGCAGTTGATTAGGACATAGTCATGGAAAGGAAGCATACACATAAATAATAGGGTATGTTACTAAAATCCACAGAAAAATAAAATGAGGCAAACTAGCTCTAGTGTCCTGATGTCCCATTTGACACCACTTAGAAAAAGTCTCACAAGAGAGATGGTCGAGATTACTAATACTTAAAACATGAACCAAGAAATAAGAATTCTGTTTATCCTAGCAAGTAACATTGACCCATAGGGAAGGAGTAAAGATTCTTTAGTACAGGGACATTTTAGTCTATGATTTCTCTGATTTAGTGCCAAAAGCTTTTTGAAAGACTATTCCAAGCTGTCTGAGTTTCACTGTTGGAAAGCAATAGCTGCTATATTTCTTTTTAATAACTGATTTAAGCTCTTTCTGCTATGCCTCCTCTATTGCTAAATTTCTTAAGATTAAAAAAGGGTGTTTAAAGTAAAACTATAATGAGATAAAAGCTTTATTCTGTGACCAGGATAATACTTCTTTTATGACATTTTTCTTTCCCCACCAAAAGTGAGACGTGAATGCCTTGCCTTTGTGCATACCATTTCTAATGGAGGACAAGAAGTCATTTTCTTCAAAGGCTGATTTCCAGAATTTTTGGCTGAACACTTTTTGTCAAGTGTATATTCCCTTCTCTAGGCCTTTCTATATAGAGCCCACAAACATCGTCAATGTGAATAATGTCATTCAGAGGGTTAGCGACCAGGCCTCTGCCCTGAACAAGAGAATTCATTACTACAGCCGGCTCACCACTCCTGCAGACAAGGCACTGGTAAGAGGCAAAGCATTACTAATTGTCTAAAGTTAAGTTGAAATGAATAGTGAACAACATAAGCCTGTGCAGCTCCCAGGGATTGAACTGTCTGTATTCCAAGGACAGCAGCATCCAAAGTCAAAGATAGTAATTAATACATCCCCTGCATCTCAGGCTAGCTCATTCTTTTTTTTTTTTTTTTTTTTTTTTTTGCAGTTTTTGGCTGGGGCTGGGTTTGAACCGGCCACCTCCAGCATATGGGGCCGGCGCCCTAATATTCTCTGAGCCACAGGTGCCGCCCAGGCTAGCTCATTCTTATATAGCCTGGCATGGATTCGAAATAATCTTTCAGTGTTAACAAAAGGCTAGAGATTTTTTTTGGATTAAATTCTGCTAATTTCCAATCCTAAGAACTCTGAGGAGGATAAATTACTTCTGATGTGGCAGTTTAGGGTATTGATTAATACCAGATTTTAGCAGGTCTGTTTGATTTTTAACTTTGAAGCAATAAGAGAAAGTTTTTTAGAAATTTCTATAAGAGTGGGAAACAGAAATGTGTTCATATATAAGTATAATATTTTCTTTTTTTAATTTCAGATTAATGTGAGGGTATAAACAATTAGGTTGCAATGTTTGCATTTGTTAAGTAGAGTCCCTGTTGTAGTCCCCGCAAATGTATTATATTCTTAATTGGCATCATCTTTTTGTTGATCAAAGACGGAGACAAAGGGCAACCTACTGTGGCATGCTATTCTTCATTTTGTTTTGTAATTGTTAAAAATACAAAAAATATTCTTAAGAAAGAGGTTAATATAATAATCAGGTTGAAAGACAGATGTGTTGACCCTTGACCTTCTAAAATCTGTATTGCTATTTAGGAATCAGAAATATCCAAGTAGTTTGGTTGCTTATAAAAGCTATCACATATAACATATTCAGAAACTTGAAAACTTTAAAAAAGGGAACATTCTGAGAGAAAAAATATGATTTTTAAAAATAGTATTAGTAATCAGAAGAAAGGAACTATATTCATTAGATATTTACTAAGGGACAAGGTTTGGGCATCCCTTGAACATAGCTATCTCATTTAACTTCACAATACCCCTGAAATAAATGTTAAGATCCCCTTTTACATGGCCAAAGTAGGGATTTCCAAAATGTTTTAAGTGGGATAACTTTTTCCCCAATTTTTTGTGGCATTTTTTCCCTGTAGTCTTTTATGTAAGTAATTGTAGTAAAGTTTTAGTTCCATAACAGAATTATCTAAGCCTCTCGGGGAATAGAGGGAATCCAGTATTTGTGAGTCTAGTTCAGACCTTCTACAGGCTCTACTCTTGGAAACAAACTTCAGAGATACCAGCTGGCGAGCCTACACCTGAACATACATTGTTTGTGTCGTAATTAAGTTAGCATTGTTCACCAAGTTTAATTATTTGTTAACTGACACTGAGGTGACTCTAGGAAATAAAATTATATAAACCATGATCTAAAATTACCTATGTGGGCTCGGCGCCTGTGGCTCAACGGGCTAAGGCGCCAGCCACGTACACCTGAGCTGGCGGGTTCGAATCCAGCCCGGACCCGCCAAACAACAATGACGGCTGCAACCAAAAAATGGCCGGGCATTGTGGCGGGTGCCTGTAGTCCCAGCTACTTGGGAGGCAGAGGCAAGAGACTCGCTTGAGCCCAGGAATTGGAGGT
>CAUYRH010080164.1:0-16983 GCA_963574655.1 Perodicticus potto | reverse complement strand
CATTTCCTGGCCAAGGAACCCATACACCTATATATACCCTGAGGCTAGAGGCCTAGAGGAGGAGACGGGGAAAGACCGGGAGAGGAACGGAGAGAGCTTCTGTCTCCCTACTTGAAATCTCTCCCACTACCAGGAGCTTTGATGTTTTCTGTATTCTTTTCTGTAAATCAATTCTGTCTTATCACGGATGGGTGGGGGGGGGAATAATGTAATGAAGAATAATAAAATACATGTATTTAAAAAAAATAAATAAATAAATAAAGAAAAAAAAAAAAAGAGTAACACTTAAATACATATTCATGTTTTAGAGAATAAATGTGCCATCTCTATGTCTTAGATTAAAAGGTTAGCCAAATATAAGGACACTACAATTACAACTAGAGCTGGCAGTGTTTTTTAACACCTAAAATCATACAAGTTTATAACTACAGCATACCTGGTATCTTGGTGTTTGTCAGTATTTACTGTTGCTTAAACCATAAATTTATGTAGTTAAAAATTTTGGATGACGTGTATTAATGTAAATGACACCCAGAAAAATTTTAATTGTCAACATGAGAATCATTTATGTGAGTAAATACTCAGCTGAGAAAGACCAAAAGTATAGTGTAATATTAAATCACTGAAGAAACATTAATGTTCAAAATGAAAAGCCCATTTATGAATGTATCAATATTAGAATCTAAAGTTGCATCTTTTCATAACGTCTATATACAAAAGTCACAAAATGGTTTATTCCAGAAAGTTCCCATCCTCCAGACTTTGAACAATAAAATTTCATTTCCTAGAAAATAAAAAAGATGAAATGTTATGACTTTTACAAGGAGAGGTAAAGATTTTAGGATTTCATATGCTTGAACCTTTATTTTGAATTTGATTTTTGAATGGATGTTAAAAAATACTGCAATTTAATTGATGACTTAGTTTTACCCTCAGAAAATTTAGAATATGATTTTTTTGCATCTCACTTTCCACAATAAACATAATATAGAATAAAATTTACTCTTCATTGTCAGTGTTGTTATTGCTGTGGCTGTTGAAACACTTCCTTCTCCAATGAATGTGCAGAATCATTTGATTTTCTAGGTGACATGCTTCATCTAGGAATCTGCAATGGAATTCAAAGTATTTACAACAAAAGACCTTTTTTTCTCTAAATGAAATGAAATTCCCATGGAATCAACAATGCCTCCTGGCCATCTGAAGCTTTGTTTCCCCGCACTTGGTGGCACAGCAGTCTGTTTGTACTCCTTTGTTTGGTGAAAGTGATGAGAACTTAACATACTCAGCATTTGTGGAAATGCAGGCAGGGGTAAAGAAACCGAGTTGGGGTCAGGATGGAGTTTCAGGGCACTTAGATTGCCTCAAGCCCAGGCCTCACTGCCTCTTGCTCACATCCATCCCAGTGTCCACACTGTAGTTTCAGAGACTCTGCCTACTCCTGAGTGACTCAACTAGAGTCCTGCAGTCTAGATTCCTAGAAGGAGACGCAAAGCCCCACCATGTCCTCCATTCTGGCTTGACTGCTAATAACAATAACAGTATTATTTGATCTCTTTTTTTCTCCTTAAATCTGCCTTCAATTCATGAAGGAACTGGAAAGAAGGAAAAGTACACGATTTATAAACCCAAAATCTCAAAAAATGAGTTTACGAATTTTCTATAAACTTTAAGTAAAGATTGTTTCAAAATGTTCAAGAGCCATATTTTCCCTCTAGCTACTGTGTGTGTATAAATGCCTACTATTTCAACCTGAAATGGTGCCCCAGGGCTGCCATTATCTAACTCTTATATGCATAACATTCATCGTGGCAAAAGTAAACCTCATTTCCAAGGGATAAATTCCATTTATGGAGAAGTTATGTCATGCAACACTCCCAAGGAGATGAAATAGTGTGTCTTATGCCTGTCACTGTTTATGTTTAACCAGCAGGTGTTTGTTTTCTTAGGTACCATTTCCAGCCAACTGTCCTCACTCAGCCACATCTTCGAAGTTGGGTAATAAACAGTAGACTGTAGTTCTTAGCATAGTCTTGCTTCACCAGACTAATTGTGAGCTCAAAACATGTCTTGTTTTTGTGAAGAGTTAGCCTTTTGTAAACTACATAGGACCACCTTCAATCAACCACACTTAGTCTGTTTGAGCCGCAGCAACAAAACATTATTAACTGGGGCCTTCTCAACCTCAAAAACTTATTTCTCTCAGTTCTGGAAGCAGAAAGTCCAAAATCCAGACAGATTAGGGTCTGGTGAGGACCCACTATCTGGCTTATAGACTGGGCATTCTTGCTATGTCCTCAAATGGTGGGAAGGGCAAGGGATCTTTTTTTTATTTTGAGATGGTCTCACTCTGTCGCCTGGGCTAGAGTGCAGTGGCATCATCATAGCTCACTGCAACCTCAAACTCCTGGGCTCAAGCAACCCTCCTGCCTCAGCCTTACAAGTAGCTGGGACTACAGGCATGTACCAACAGGCCCACCGAATTTTGTGTGTGTGTGTGTGTGTGTGTGTGTGTGTGTGTGTGGTGGGGGATATACAGGGTATCTCTCTTACTCAGGGTGGTCTTGAACTCCAGGCCTCAACCAATCCTCTCAAGTTGGCCTCCCGTGCTATATAAGTCTCTTTTACAAGAGCATTAATACTATTCATGAGGGCTACTAAACACCTTCCAAAGCCCCCTTTCCATTTACAAAACCATCACCTTAGGAGTTAAACTTTTTTTTTTCTTCCTGCCAGCCAACTCTGAAGAGGAAGTTAAGATTTCGGGGGTAATACCGGCATTCAGACCACAATGTACACATTCTTAATGAACTTACGAATGCCAACATTATTTAATTTTCCTCTACACCATTCTAGACAATCAGTGAGCTAATTTACAGAGTTCTAAAAATGTTTAGACCCTTATAACCATCTTAACAATGTTCTACAGCTGGTTTTTCTAAATATATCACAGAGGACTAATGTAGTTGAAATTCAAATTGTTGAGATGGAAGCTGAAAGTGCCTGCAGAGATTTCTGCTGGGAGCACTGGCATCTCAGGAATGATATTTCCCTACATCTTTTTTTAGTTTCACTTGACACTTCTCAATCAAATTGCACAAGAACCTTGGCCTGCCATTAAAAATCACTCTAATAAGCAAAATGTCATTACTAAAGATATCGTAGGTGTTTAAAAGCAAGATAAGACTTTCTCAAAGGGCTTGACAGTATTTTCTTGTTATCTATGTTCTTTTAGCCCAGAGTCAAAATAAAACATTTTTCTGGGTACTTCCAAAATATGTCTGAACCTTGGGAGGTATTGTGTATAAATGCATACTGGGTTTCAATTATTTTTCCAATAGCAGATACTTGATACATATAAATTTGATGATAAAAGAGACAACGGGTAAATGCCCAGGCTTGAAATGAAAAGACCATGGATTCAAATCTTAGCTTTGAATCAAACAAGCTAAATTTCTTAGCTGAGTCATTTAATTTTTTTTAAGGCTCAGTGTGTTCATCTGTAAATTGAGGATAATAATATATTCTTTGCAAATTTGTGGGAATTGAATGACAGAGACAAAATAAACCTAATTCTTTGTCTTATTCCTCTGAGTTTTGCTTTCTTCCTTGCTTGAACTTAACCATTCTCTTATAAAAAGGCTGGGATTTTGCCATTATCTTCTATTCAATCAAATTTTTGTAAATCTAGATTAGTACTAAGAACAATTTTAAGTATGACTATGAAATACACAAAATGTGACTTTAAAAGTATTTTCTTTTTTTGTTTAAAACATGAGGGCAATGGTTTTAAATATTTAGACCTTTAAGAATTAGAAAACTATTTTGATGAAGTTTAACATTGTCACATCAAGTCTGATTTTTCAAATATAAAGTTAAATACTAATAAAAGTATTGCCAATTCCAGAAAGGAGGACAATGGGAAACAAAATTGATAAACTCAACTACATTAAAATTTAACACTTAGATATAACAAAAGATCACACATGCAAATTAAAGGTGAAGTCATAGAAATGACAAAATATTAAAATCTAGAAAATAGGAACAACACCTGCAAATCCATGTAAAAAGATGAGATCAGAGAGATTAGTCAAATTGTATAAGCAAGAACCATAAATGTATGAAAATATGGAGGAATTCCTAATCCCCAAAATTTAATGTTGCTGGGGTAGACACTCCGGATTCATGGAGCCTGAACTAAAACCTTTATGTCCAAGAGTTAGAAGGGAGTACTTCACCTGTATTAAGAGATCGACAAGTTAGAGATTCCTGGTGGCATGTTGAATGTGTGAAGCTGGGGGTGGAGACTCCCCAAGGAATCCACAGGAAGCCCAGCACAGAAGCCAGATGTAAACACCACCCACAGCCAGCGAGGGCAATACTCAGGAAAGTAGAACTTTCCAGATCCTCTTTTCTTCCTCTTCCTCCCTGGTAGAATCTCTAGGAATGGAAAGAGAAAAGAATCAAAATTGCACCCCTGTCCCTGTGGAAGTCTATAGGGCCGGTGACGGGAAAAGCATGACTTGTGTAAACAAGTACTGTATTGGTATCTCCATGATGGGGCATTTTAAATCTGAATTCAGACTGCATTTGTGATTTGAATGACCTGTGGCTGAAAGAAGGATGGGGGGGTGTCCAAAACTGAAATCGATGTTGCCACTCATGATGACCTTGCCATGACTAAGCCTTAAGCCTGCTTAGGACTGGAAGGCATCTGCATTCACAGGTTCTGCTAGTCTAGAGACTTCCAAGTTGCCCAGGTTTTAGAGGTCAGCAAGAGCATCAGTTCCGCCACACTTTGTGGTGAGAAAGAACTCTTCTATTTTTATTTCAGATTAATAAGAGGGTACAAACAGTTGGGTTATGTTACACAAACCAACGTTTGTGTTTGTTAGGTAAGGTCCCTGTTGCAGTTGTGCCCCTCACCTAGGAGTTGTGTGATATATAACCTTACATTGTTCCCATTAAGTGAGAGCACACCAAATCCCCTCCCGCCCCCCCTCTCCTCCCTCACCCCAACTTGAATTAAATTGAGTTTTCTCTTGTGTGCACATATCCTGGTTCATCTGCTGGCTTCAAATTAGTATTGAATAGATTAGATACTTGCTTTTCCATTCTTGTGATACTTTACTAAAGAGAATGTTCTCCAACACTATCCAGGTTAACACAAAAGATGTAAAGTCTCTATCTTTTTATGGGTGAATAGTACTCCATGGTATATATATATATATATATATATATACCACAGTTTATTAATCCATCATGGGTTGATGGGCACTTGGGTTGATTCTAAGAAGTCTGCAATTTATTTGGGCCCCTTATGTAGGCAAAACTCTAAGATGGGTCCCAAGCATCTCAGCCCCTGGTGTACACAAGCCTTTGCCCAGCAATTCAATTGCAGGATATGATTCAGTTTCAGTTTCAGTACATATCAGATGACTTTAAAAATGGGAGATTATCTGGGTGCCCCTGACATAATCACACCAGCCCTTTAAGAGTTTTCTCCAGCTGGCCTGGAAGAAGGCAAGAAGCCTCTTTCTTGTGAACTGCCAACAGACGCCATATTTATAGGAATTGCAGACAACCACTAGGAGCTGAGAGTGGTCCCCAGCTGATAGCTAGAGGGAAAACAGGAACCCAGTTATCAACTACAAGGAAATCAATTCTGCCCACAACCAGTCAGCTTGGAAGAGGACCCCCAAGCTCGGCTGGAAAATGCAACCCTGCAGTTGATTTGAGCCAGCCAAACCCTGAGCAGAAAACCCAACTACACTGTGCCCAGACTTCTGACCTACAGAAATTATGAGGTAAGAAATTCACATTAGATTAAGTTGCTACATTTGTGGTGATTGATTACGTGCCATAGAAAAGTAATAGAGCATCGTTCAACTCAGTTAGGGATTCGAAATTGCCAAAGATGAATTGTGTACTCGAGGACTATGCTACCCAAACTCTTCCATCCTAAAGCATCAATTTTACTGAAAATGGGGTGGTGGTTTTAATGGGTAAGCAATTAAATCATTCTGGTACATGTATTAAACGCATGTACACATTTATTGGGTTATTCACTCTTCTCTGCCTGCTTTTCACCCTTATTTATCCTGTTATGTGCACCTGCAAGCTGAATTGTGCAGGTAGGTTCAACAGGCCCCCTGGCCATTGTGCAGCCCATTGCATTTAGCCAATCAGAGGGGTTTGGCTTGAGATGGTGGCAGGGAGGATGGTAAGGTTGGGACATTTGTTTTCTGGATTCCTCTTGTCAAGGTGCCTCATGCTGGCTGTCCCAACCCCAGAACCTGTGAGGCAGCCCTCTCCATTAGCCTCTCCACTTGCTGGCAAATTCTCCTTGCCCTTGACTCTTCAGACATAAGAATGATATGTCTGACCCCAACTTATCACTATACCTAGGATACTGCCCTATTATTTTGTGATTGCCCTAAAACCCACCTATACCTTTACAAATAATATCTTTGCAACCTCTCCCTCCTCAATTATCCAATTTGAAAATGCAAACTCCTGTCTTGCCAGAATCTGCCTAATGCAGGAGTCAAAAGACAAATTCACAATTTTTAAATGAGAAAACATGAGATTTCAGATAAATTTGTCATTTGGTTGACTTCTTCCATCTATGACCTTTTACCCTACAGTATTATTAGCTTGTTAATCTCACCTGCATTTAGGGGTAGTAGTGCATAAAATTTGAAATGTAGATAGAGTCCAAATAAGACTTTTTTTTTTTTGCTATGTGATAAAGTATCATTTTGAGTAAAGGGAAAGCCTACTGGTATGAAATAGGCACTAAGTTGTCACAAAATGTCTTTGACTGTGGACATTTTAAGCGTTTATATGCCTCATTTTCCCCATTCACAAAATGGGATAATTAAAATTATGTGTCCCTTGTTCATAATTAAATTTGTATATAAATCATTTTATTTTAGTATTTTTTCCATCTTGTTACTGTTAATAATAATGGCTAAGGTATGTTAAGTGTTTACTACATATTAGACATTATTCTAAGATTCTTTTTTTTAAGACAGAGCCTCAAGCTGTCACCCTGGATAGAGTGCTGTAGCATCACAGCTCACAGCAACCTCCAATTCCTGGGCTTAAGCGAGTCTCTTGCCTCCACCTCCCAAGTAGCTGGGACTACAGGCGCCCGCCACAAACCCCAGCTATTTTGGGGTTGCAGCCATCATTGTTGTTTGGCAGGCCCAGGCTGGATTCGAACCCACTAGCTCAGGTGTACGTGGCTAGTGCCTTAGCCCGTTGAGCCACAGGCACCAAGCCAATTCTAAGATTCTTATATACATTATTATTCTTCACAACAACTCATTCTTGTCATGCTCATGTGATAGATGAAGGATCTGAAATGCAGAGAAATGAATTACATACAGTGAGTTAGTGGTAGCACCAGGACTCAAACCCTCTGAAGCCTGGTGTCATCACCCAGGCATCAAATTGCCATACACTGAATGCTGATGAAAACAAAAGTGATCAATAGGATATGCTAGATACTACTGGAATAAAACCTAGTGGTTTTCTTTTTCTGACCCAATTCATCCTCCTACTATTACTAAGTTTTATTAAATGAGGCTACTAGGAAATTTATTTGATGTCACTAATAAAGCAACAGCTCTCCCCATATCAGGGTCATAATATTCAAAAGAGAACAATTACTTTTAGAAAATTAATGAGGCTTACACAAATATATTTCCTTTAAATAGTGTATATAGTGACATAAAGAAAAAAATAGGGTAAGGTATCAATATATTCATTCATACTCTATGAAAATCTCATATTCACATGAGCATCAAATAATTTTATGCCAAGATTACAAAACAGACAGTTGTTATTTATTGAAACTATATAAAATTACTTACCCTTTTCTTGGAAAAAAGAAAACAGACAGGGGTGTTTAAAGGCATTTTATGTGCAATCTGAAGTACAATTGCAGAAATGGACTAAAAGGTATTTATTATGTAATAGCAAATAAGATTATAACAAATGAGATTTCTTTTTGCCATCACTAGTGTTTTAATAATTATTAAGTTAAATTTTTATAAACTTTATAAATGCTACCCATAAAATATATGAACATACCTTGAGCATACTCTAAAATCATTAATAAAATTATTGGAAAGTATAAATTTTGAATTATATTGCCAGCCTCCTTTATGAAAGAAGCAAGGCATAATATCACTTCCTTTTTCCCTTGAAGGGGAAATATGCATTTAGTGATAATAATCCTAGCAACATTGGTCCAATGTTTGGATGGAGACATTGAAGCAATTAACAATTTATAAATGATTCAATCACTTCATATTAAGATTTTTAATTTATTTTCAGTGGAGGTATATTGCAAAAAATGGGAGCCATCAATACATCTGGATGAAGAAGGAAGGCTTCATTATGGTAATGACTTCACAATATATACATAAATCAAAAAAAAAAAACACATCATGCACCGTAACTATACACAATTTGAATTTGTCAGTTATGCCTCAGTAAAGCCAGGGAGAAAAATATTATAAAAAGCAAGAACGGAAGTCACAAGCACAACTTTCTCTCTCTTTTTTTTTGAGACAGAGCCTCAAGCTGTCACCCTGGACAGAGTGCTGTGGCATCTCAGCTCACAGCAACCTCCAATTCCTGGGCTCAAGCGAGTCTCCTGCCTCCGCCTCCCAAGTAGCTGGAACTACAGGCGCCCACCACAACGCCCGGCCATTTTTTGGTTGCAGCCGTCATTGTTGTTTGGCGGGCCCGGGCTGGATTCGAAACCACCAGCTCAGGTGTACGTGGCTGGCGCCTTAGCCCGTTGAGCCACAGGCGCCGAGGCGACAACTTTCTCTTAAGAAAAATATTAAGAAATAAGCACTGACATAGATGACTTAGCAGATAAATTCTCAATTTTAAAGAAGTAGGAACAGATCCTATCTTCTACTCAAAACTTTCTAGGGCATAATAATGAGCTCTGCCTATAACCGGGAGAATTTTTCTACAGTAGGTCAAATGACAACCAGAATCTGAATCCCAGAACCCAAAATAGAGTCAAACAAAATCAAATCAGTAGAACCATTTCACTGTCTTTCACTCAATGGACATATATTAGGCACCTGCACCAAACACTGGCTCCACATGCAGCTGCTGGAAATAGGAATGACCTGCAGCTCTGGCACGGGACGCCTGAGTGTGTATGTGCACTCCCGTGTGTGCGAGCTCCCGTGGATGTTCAGTCTTGCATTATAATGTCACAAATAATTTATCACCAGACACATAATGCCACCACCGGGTAAGTATTACCTAATGTACTACTTCTTTATAAGTTACACGATTGGTAAAATGTATAGTTCTAAGTTAGTGGATAGAAACATAAAAAAAAAATTATTGGGTAAATTAAAACTGAAAGAAAAATGGCATGTGAAATGTAAAATATGTATATGTAAAAATATGAGATGGTATAATATTGGATATGATATATGATATGAAGAGATGAACATCCTGAATGTCCCTTATCCAGAACCCCTAACTCAGGTTTGAAACCAGGCGTTGAGGAAGAGACATCTGATCCAAAATCATTTCTAAGAGTGCTTTCTTTTCCCATAAAACATGTTAAGTCTATTGTTTCCTTTCACTTTCACCTACTGTGTCTGTGGTCTATGGAACAAAGGGATCACAAAGATGTGAGTGCCGAAAACAATGGTCTACTCATGACCAATATATTTTTTAATACAAAAACAATAAGCCACATGATATTCGTGAGTCAGCAGGAAATTGGTCTAAAATAGGGAGGTCGACTTCTTAGTGTGCTAACGTGGGGTCCTCTCAAATAGTTTAGTATGCTTGAATCATTCTCCAGGATGAGTAAGGCGTTTAGTATCTCCCTACCCCACTCCAGGAATGGTAGTGAAGAGGGCGTGTTCTCATCCTCCTAGCAGGACCTTGGTATGTCAGGGTTTGAGGTGGAAGTAATCTAATGATCATGCTCCTGTGATGGCAGATACCAACATATGTTAGCAGCCATGCTCAGAGGATGAAATCCTTCATGGTCTGTGTGTCACCTGCTTCTTGATGAACATCAAGAAAGCAACACGAATGAGTAGGTAGGAATGATGCTGTTGATTAAAAGCTCTGTAACATTCCTCTCGCGGTCCCGAGGGACAACCGTTACTTCTCAAATTCCTTATCTTGTGTTTAACAAGTGAGTTAGTCATGGGAACAGGCAAGGTTACTGAGGCCTGGGTTTCTTTTTCAGTTTCTGCTGCGCTCTTGGGATATTTGACAGACTTCAAAACTTCAAAATTCTCTCAGTTTAATTGAAAAGGGACAGAGAAGAACAAAGCCCTTTTCACTATTTCATTATTCAGTCTGTAGATTTCAGAGGGTTTCTGCTCCTGTAACATGAATAGGATTAATATCTAGGTACTCTGAGCCTACCTGTTACCTAAAGTCTAAGCTGGCACCTTAAAGATGTCAGTGTTGGTAGGCTCAGCATTGGTAGCTCAGCAGTTAGAGCGCCAGCCACATACACCAAGGCTGGCAGGTTCGAACCTGCCCCAGATCTGCTAAAAACACCAATGACACCTACAAAAAAAAAAAAAATGCCAGGCATTGTGACAGGCATCTGTAGTCCCAGCTACTTCGGAGGCTGAGGCAAGAGAATTGCTTAAGCCCAAGATTTTGAGGTTGCTGTGAGCTGTGACGCTACGGCACTCTACTGAGGGTGACAAAGTGAGACTCTGTCTCAAAAAAAAAAAAGAAAGAAAAATGTTGTTGTTGGTAGCTGTCAACATCACTCATCGATGTCTCCATACCTGACATACATTTTCTATACTCCTCCAGGAGAGAGAGGCAGATGTTGCATCCTATTTACAAACTAGCGTTGGAAACTGTCTCACATGCCTTCTGAGATACTCCTTTAGTCAGCACAGTCCAAAGTCCTGCACAAACTCAAGGAGAGAGCGCATAAACCCCATGGAGAACCATGACACTCACCTTGTCAGAAAAGCACGTGAGATTGAACAACTACACTGATGCGGCCCTCTTTAGAATAATCTACACTCTGCTACGCCCTTCCTCCATGGAAAAGAAGGCCCAGTCCTTAGGAAATACAGTGCCCTGCCCTTCTCTCCTGGGTCAGTGGTAGGAAACACAATTTTATTCATCTTTTTACAAAAATAAACCAATATTTCTTCTAAAAGAAATGAAGAGGCTTGAGTATGTAAACTTGTTTCTGCAAAATGAATCTATCAATGGGAATCTTTAAATGAAGAATAAGAATTGTCAGTTAGGAGACAGATTGTGGACTTGATTTTTGGATTAAGTTGTGTTATAATTTGAAACCAAAAACTGACTTTCCTCATTGGTGGTAGCAGTAACTGGTAACTTTACATTAGTTAAAAAAGCATGGTAAGGAATGAATAATATTTAAATGAAGAATCCATTATGTAAGACTTTGTGATAAACTGCTTGCCTGGCAATTTATCAGGAGGTAAGTCTCTTGAATTTACTTTCCTATTGGAATATAAAAATAGTTTAGATAATCTGGCAAAAATAAACATCAAATATTAAATTCATGTAAAAGAAAAAAGACAAATTAATTAAAATCATTTATGCCACATCATTATCTAAAGCCTAATTGTTGCTGAGAAAAGCATAACATTCCATTTTTTAATTTTTAAATACAAAGTTAATTAAATTGTAGACTATGGACTTTAATAAATTATCAGGAATCACTAATAAGCCCAAGTCAACCCTGAGTCTTGTCCTCTTGCTTTCCTCCTCGGAGAGCATGAGCTTCACCACTCACTCCACCACCTTCACCGCCAACTACCAGTCCCTGGGCTCTGTCTAGGCATCCAGTCACCGTGTCCCACTTGCCAGCAGTGCAGTCAGCATCTGTGCAGGTGCCAGAGGCTCGGGCTCTCATCCTACCAGCTTCCAAACAGCTGGGAATCCAGGGGCTTGGCGGCAATGTTGGCCAGGGTCTGGCAGGAATGGGGAGCATCCAGACTGAATAGGAGACCACATAAGAACTGAATGACAACCTGGGCCTTCTATCTGGATGTGGTGAGGAAACTGGAGACCAATAATTGGAGGCTGGACAGCAAACTCTGGGAACACTTGTAGAAGGAGCTCTAGGTCCAAGACGGGGTACTTTATTTCAAGATGTGAAGGCTCACATCAAGGATGTGAAGGCTCAGATCTTGGAAAATTCTATGGACAATGCCCACGTGTTTCTGCAGATTGACAATGCTGTTCTTGCTGCTGATGACTTTAGAGTCAAGTATGAGGAAAAGCTGGCCATGTGCCAGTCTCTGGAGACTAACGTCCATGGGCTCCACAAGGTCATTGATGACACAAATGTCACTCAGCTGAAGCAGAAGACAGATATCAAAGAGGAGCTGTTCTTTATGAAGCAACACCAGTAGGAAGTAAACAGCCTTTTATTGGTGTAAGGGCACCCTGCACCTACTGCCTCGATGCAGCTGGTGGTCCTTTGGATGGTTTGTGTAGAGTTGCTGCTGTCCAGGACATCACCAACATTGAAGTCCTCCCCATCTTCCAGCAGGAGGTGGTAAATGGCAAGCTCAGCCTTCAGCTTGACCTACTCCTGGGATGTACAGTCCCCCAAATCCCAGGACCTCAGCAAGATCATGGTGGACATCTGGGCCTAGAATGATGAGCTGGTTCAGAACAACCAAGAGGAGCTGGACAAGTACTGGTCCCAAAGAGGAGGAAAGTACCACAGTGGTCACCTAGCAGTCTGCGGCCATCAGAGCTGCTGCAATGACGCTCATGGAGCTGAGACATGGAGGCAGACCTGGACTCCATGAGAACAGGCCGAGGAAAGTGGAGGCCAGCTACTCCATGCAGTTGGAGCATGGAGTAGGACCTCAGTGGGGTACTGCTGTACCTGGTGTCGAAGTTGACACAGACCCGGCAGAAAGGCAGCACCAGGCCCAGGAGTAGGTCAAGCTGGAGGCTGAGCTGGCCACCTATCACCACCTGCTGGAAGATGGGGAGGACTTCAATGTTGGTGATGTCCTGGAGAGAAGGACATCAGAGCAACAACTCTAAACAAACCATTCAAAGGACCACCAGCTGCATTGAGGCAGGAGGAGCAGGGTGCCCTTATACCAATAAAAGTTCAGAGGTTATTGGGGAAAAAAGAATCACTAATAAAATAATTATTTGAATAATAAGTGCTTTCTAAGTGTTGGATGTCCTTCATACTTTTCTTGGGTCTCTTAAATACTTTACATTTTCCCCGTATTTTTTTCTTTCAAGAAACTATATATTTTTTTCCTCTCTTGCAAGAAACTTTGGGTTAAGACACCGCAACTTTAATCAATGCTTATCATATCATATTGACTTCTGAACAGGCACATTCCAAAAAGAGAGGTTGATCAAACTTGACAGCAGGGAAGCAAAAGGAAAATCTGCGTGGATGGACCCTCTATTCTGTGCCCTGTAGGAAAACTGTGGCTACATTTCCACCAAGCCTCTCTCTGGAACTTAAGACCTCAACAAATCCCTCTTCCCTCTCCATGGATTGGGGAAGATTCTCTTTACAAAAGAGAGGGAACTGCCTTACCCCAAACACTGGAACCCAGAGTTAGCCTTGACCTGGCAGTGAAACCCAAGGAATAAAACCACTGACTGCCTGAGAAAAACCAAGCTGTGACTGCCCTCTGCTGGAAAGGCTTGGATGACCTGCCTCTCTGACACTTTAGTGGGCCCTTTAATTCCCCTCCTTGCCCACTAAGCCCAAAAATGCTGTCTAAGCTGCTTGCTACAGCCCCCACTCTGCATGCTCCAGCTTGCCGCCATGTTAGGGCTTTCTTTTCCCTAGGTTTGTACTGTGGCCTCTTAATTAGTGGTAAATAAGCCTCAGATCTTTGCTTTCCCCATTAATTAACCAAGATGACATCTTCTCACAAGTCTGAGACATCTCTGTTCACCAGTTCCATGCAACAAACCCAAAGTATTTCATCTTCACAGCGGAGATGGGTAAAATGATGAGCAACCTATATTTGTTCTCTGGAGAAGAAAGAGAGAAAATCTTTCTCCTCTACAGATCCTGTTCTCCGTCATTCTCTGACACATCAGCTCTCTTGGTTAACTAATTTACTTAATGGAGTTAATGATAGAAAAAATAATAAAAGAAAGTCTTGTTAGTAGTCAAGTTCAAGAATCCTGAGCTGGGTTATGTTTAAACCACCTTCCAGGACTTTCTTGATGGTACAACTTCTGGCATGAACTTGTTCTCCCCTGGAATGTGGAGCTTTTCTTTATCTTTCTAACTTTCCTGGAAAACTGCCTACCAATCACCATTCCTATCACTACTGGTTCCCACCAAGCCAGTATTTATTCTCAATTTTTACTCACTTGTCCTATCTCAGCATTACAAACCGTATCAATAAAGTCCAAACCTTGTTGTCTAACCTGTTTTTTATCTTTCTTAATCTCAGATGTCACCAAAGAGCACGTTAAGTATCTGATATTTGTAAGGTTCTATATACATATATTATAAAAAGATAATATCTGCAATTTATTGATTGCTTTTGAGATATAATCTTATGACATTCTGTGATGACTGAAAATCTTGGTGGTCATCAAGATTTAGTTTTTTTAAATGTAGTAATTTATTCTTAGCCAATACAATGACAGAGCAAGTATTCAAAACCAAATTCCTCTGTTTTCAAGTCTGTATTCCTAACATTTCTGCTCAGAAAAAGTTGAGAACAAGGAAGGAAACAAAAAGAGGCCTCTGCAACCAAAATAAATGTCACGAAGTCTGTGTGCTGAAGCTCATTAACTCACCCCAGAGGGAATCCCTCAGAATTTTAATCAGAGCCTATTCAATCTAATCCTAATCACAATTCTAGATTATGTGCTTTCTAAATCCCTTCCAGATAGGAAACAGTGTGTTGAAAGCAGTGAGCAGAATATGAGATGTAATTAACAGATTCAGGGCAAGGAAAAAACATGAAAGCTGCAAAAATTAGTCTCACAAACTGAAAAAAATCATCCCCCCAGGATAGGACTACTGAGAGGTAAATAGCTCTACATTCTAGTATTAGGTTAGTATAATAATTCACATTCCTAATTCTGGTGATATCTTTTATCACCCTTATGTCCCACTTACGATAACTCCATTAAATCTTCTAAAAGGCAAGAATCAGAAGCTACATGTTCTAATTTGGAATTTTTTTCTTAAAGATAACCTTCTGCTTTAAGCATCATAGTGCCATTGTTGGAAAATAGTTTTTTCTGCCCAACATGAAAATTGAATTTAGGAAGACCTTCAGGATTTTATTGTCGAAGACTAAAGCTCAAAAAGAAGAAAAGCAAAACAATGTATTATTTAGTAGTACTCGATAAAAATATATATTTTTAAAATTTGATGTTGTGCTTCCACTCAGGTGAGAAAAAGGAAAAGGAATAAGCAAATAACCCAATTTTTAAATGGGCAAAGGGCTTGAATAGACATTTAACCAGAGAACCCCATGCCAATAAGCCACTGGGCACATGACAAGATACTCAATGTCATTATTGATTAGGGAGGTGCAAAATAAAAACCACACTAAGATACCACTTTGCACCCACTAAGACAGGCATAATAAAACAGACAAACAATTGCAAGTGTTGCCAAAGGTGTGGCGACATTAGAATCTCATACATTGCTTGTTAGAATGTAAATTATTAGTATAACCACTTTAGAAATCTTCCTCCCAATTTCTTTAAAAAGTTAAACATGGACTCACCACACAACTTAGCAATTCCGCTCTTAATTGTCTGTACCAAAAGTCAGTACCATCTTAAGTCCACGCAAAACCTTGTACACAAATATTCATAGAAGTGTTAATTGCAATGTTCAAAAACTAGAAATAACTCAAATATCCATCAAGTGATGGATACGAGAAATGTATAGCCACAGAATGGGTAACTATTCAGCAGTGAAAAGGAATGAAGTGCTAGCACTCGGATGCATCTCAAAAACGTTATGCTTAAAAAAAAAAAAAGTTATACTTGATAAAGGAAGCTGGGCACAAGAGGACACCCCTTAAGTGATTCCATGTGAAATGCCCTAGGAAGGCTAATACTGTATACAGACAGAACGTAGATCAGTGGCTGCCTAGGACTGGAGAGGCGGGGAGGGGGGGGAGTGACTGGAAATGCACACGAAGTTTCTTTTTAAAATAACTGAAATATTCTAAAACTGGACCATGGTGATCATATACCTCTGTAAATACAATAAAATTCATTGAAAAGTACACTTAACATGGGTGTACTGTACAGTCATTTAAATTATATCCCAATAAAACTGGGGTTTTTTAAAGCATAAGAGATTTGAACTTTTTCCTCCTTAACATTTTAGTCACCTACCCACATACTTAAAGTCCTTACGAAATATTTCTTAATTAAAGTTACATGTAACTGTGCTGTTCGTTCCTTCTAGTTTGCATAAATGTCAGGTGAAAGGAGAGGCTTAATTATCCACAAATTACTCTCATTATCATCCCTGCCAATTTAAACAACCACGGTGTGCTTATGAGTAATGTGACTAAAAATGAGCCAGTTTGCAGTCCCATTGACAGCAGGAAACAACAGCGAGGTCCATCATAACGTGGGCAAACGTGAGCATTTCTAGCCTGCAGCCCCACCTCTGCCTTGGGTCATGTCAGAATACGTCCACACTTTTTTTTTTTTAAACTTCTCTAAAGAAGACAGGCACACGGCCTACAGGCACATGAAAACATGCTCACCATCCTTAATCATCAGAGAAATGCAAATCAAAACTACTTTGAGATATCATCTAACCCCAGTAAGATTAGCTCACATCACAAAATCCCAAAACCAGAGATGTTGGCGTGGATGTGGAGAAAAGGGAACACTTCTACACTGCTGGTGGGAATGCACACTAATACGTTCCTTTTGGAAGGATGTTTGGAGAATACTTAGAGATCTAAAAATAGACCT